>JAODAL010063282.1:0-19325 GCA_025379985.1 Phyllomedusa bahiana
TTCTGGCTTCAGAGGCAGAAAACTTTATTAGACCAAAATAGTTAAAGAAAAGGATTTAACACCAAATCCGTAAAAAAACGAATCTAAAAAAAGAAATTCTGGCGTCGCGCGAGATAATTTATTAGCCCAAAAATATGTTTAAAAAAAGGATTTTGCATCAAAATCTGTAAAATAAAACAATTTGATCCAAAATCGAAAAAAAAAGTTTTTTTAGGAAATAAATATGAATTGCGCAAAAAATCGTTGGGCCAAAGCGTGAAAATTTTTATTAGAAAAGGTACAAACAAGGAAATCAGAACCCCCTTGTATGAGATTTGAAAAGTTAAAACCCTTTATTAACACCCACTATAGGGGGGACTTGGGTGCCCTGGGGGGGTTTTTTCATTGAAAATCGCGGCAAAAAAACGCCCAAAAAGGCGTCCGGCGTTTCCATAATCTGTAGTAAATTTTTTCCCCTGCTCTGGCTTTTTTTTAGAACATTTTGAAAAAATGATAGTGAAAAAACGGCAAAAAAAGAAGCTCGGGTTAGCAGCGGCGTTTTTACAATAGAAGTCTAGGGGAGTGTTTCAGCCCTTTTTTTCCAGCTTTTTTAAAAAAAGGGAAAAACCCTGAAAAAAAATGACGTTTTTCTGTGCAGTTAGCAGGCTTACCTGTCCCGCCAACCCCTGAAATTAAACCAGTTTTGGGTGTCCAAGTTTAGTGTGGGAAAAATATGTGATATTTGATGTCTAATTTCCCATTTCTTTATTTAAACTAGTTTTTAATTTCCCAGTTTGTATCACAAGTTTTAATCCCGGGCTTGCATCCCTTGTATAATCTCAACCCTCCCGATTCCTTAATTTAGACCTAAGGGGGCACCGCATCGTTGGTTTCGGGTGTTTTCTGTTTTCCTTTTTAGTCTCGGGGAGCTGGCCCCCCCATGATACAAGGGGGTCTACAAAAGAATTTTGTACTCTAAGGGGAAAACCAAATAGGTTTGTGTTCCATTTTTTTTTTTTAAGAAGAAAAGACCCAAGGTTTTGGTGAAATTGAAGCTTTTACCCAGCGTGGGGGCGCTCTCGTGGTGTTGAATCCCCCCGGGGTTTTCCCTTTTTTAAAACCATTTAATTTCTCAATGGTTGAAGCATAAAAACGGTATGTTGTTTAAACTTGAGGAGGGGGAAGTAAGTATTTAACCTTTTTAAGTAATATTTGCAAAACTTCCCCCAAAGTCCCCAATTTTTTTTGTAACATTTATTTTCTTATTTTATGTTATATTTGATTTTTATATTTGGCCTTTTTTTAAAGCTTACCCCAGAACCATATTGACAAAAAAATTGGCAAAACACCAAGTTAAGCTAAAGATTTATGAGGATGAATTGGAATTTGGGTATAGAGAGAATAATGAGTGGTTAAAGTGGGTAAAATTTACTCCAGGGACACAAAATAAGTCGGTCTCGCCCGTGAGGCTGCAAAACCTCACCTGGGCACTGTGCCGCTCCATTTGATAAGGGAAGATACAAAACATACTTTTTGTTTCCTCCATACATTTCAGTCCAAAGAATAAATGATTCTGCATGCAACCTTTGAATATCTACCCCCAAAAGGTGACTCCTGCCTTCCCCACTGGTTTAGTTACTTATCCCGGGGATTACATTTTTTTCAAGTCGTGGGGGAAAGGGAAAAGCTTTGGGGGGGTTTTTTTTATAGGATATGTGGACGACTTGAAAGAAGTTAGTCAGGGTGTAGGTGGGTTCCCCGGACAACCGAAGGATTTAGGGGCCCCGGAGAAGCAAGGGTTAATAGCCCCCCGGTATTCACCAAGCAAAGCAGGTTGGACTTGCTGTGGCGCGAAACTACCAGGTTGCTACCCCAGAGGTGACTTGCTTGCGGTGGCAGCCAGGGTGCAGAATCTTAAACCAGAGGTGTAGTCGGGGACAGGCAATAAGGTCAGGGCGGGCGGCAGTCAACGTAGTCAGGAAACGGTAGCAGGAAGGTACGGTACACAGATAAGGCAAACTCACTCCAACACTCTCTCAAGATAATTATAGCACACCAATACTCTGGCAGAGAGTGTTGGAGTAGTCAACAAGATATAGGGTCAGCACCCGGCAATTAACCAATTACTGGCATGCTGGCCCTTTAAAGAAGAGCAGCTGCACATACGCACACTAGGAAGCGGGCACGCGCATGCCGGCACTCAGCAGAGCGGGGATGGGAAGCAGGAGCGTGGGTAGATAAGTAAGAGGCTGGGGACAGCGGAGCAGAGCGGGGAGCGGCCGAGGCGCGGAGCGGGGGGGCGCTGCACGCTCCATGACACAGTTTCTCAAATTATCATCCACTGTCCCTCTTGCACAACTAGGTTAGATCAAGAGCTGACATCTGGTGGTTCTGTGCTGAGGGTAAAATCAGATCAAAAATTGATTTATATGGAAAAGGGAATAAACGCCTGTAAAATGACTTACGCCATCCCATATATTATCTCTCTCTGTCACTGGAGAAATTGTTATTAAGGATGAGTGTTACAGAAGTAAAAGATCATGATAAAATAAATGGAGTTTCACAATTGTATGAAACCGCTTAATCCAAAGGTTCCACAGTTCCATCATAGAATGCAGCGCCGACTGTCTTCTTGGCAGAAGGATATTTTAATAAACAGACAACGTGTTTCGTATCTGAATGTTACTTTGTCAGGTCTTCGTCAGAGACCTGATGGAATATCATTCAGGTACGAAATGCGTTGTCTATTAAGTTTTGTTTCTGCCAAGAAGACAGTCCGCTCTTTATTTTATCGAGGAACTGTAATCTTTTTTATTTTGGTTTAACTGAATTGTATTATTTTTTCAAAACAGATCAGATTAGGCCATGTTCACACGGCTTAAAATGGGACATATTTCAGTCCGTAGTGCGCGAATAACGGCTGGAATCCGTCCCAGTCATTACGGTAATCCACAGTTCTCATAGAGAACTATGTATTACGTCTCCTCTCCCTGCTCGGTGAATAAGTGACAGGTCATTTTCTAGCGGTGTATACGCGCCACTAGTAATGATAGTCTATGGGCCAGCGAGGTGCCGGCCCCCTGCTCCCGCCCCATCCACACAGCGTAATTGCGGGGCGTAATTACGCCCCGCAAATAAGCCGTGTGAACATAGCCTTACATGTCAAATGAGAAGGAAGTCTTCATCAGTTACAATCAACATGATCAAGAAATGGGATAAAAGTTGAAATTTGGTCTTACAATGACATATATTGTATTCTGTTGTAACTTTATCTGACCAATAAAAAGTTTATGGTTAAAAAAAAAAAACATGATCAAGAAATGTACCAAAGAAAAAGAATTACCAAGATAAAATAAAAATGTATCAAAGGAATAATAAAAGAAATAATATGAAACCTACAAAAGACAAAGGGAGACAACAGACAAGACACATAAGGAAAATGCCAACACAGTTGTATCTAGTATTGCTAAGACAGTCAAAACAGTGCTACAGACCATTAAGAATAGAGAAGGTATCCCAGGGTTTCCAAATTGCACCAAGGGCCTCTAATCTATTGTTAAAGAGGTTGTCTCACTACAAAGATCGCTGCTTTTTATGTTAAAGATCTTGCTAAAACAAGTCACTTTTCAATCAATGTCCATTAACAGTGTCCTACCTATTCCTATATATCCCCTCTTGTATGGGCTGCATCAGCATCTCAGGTCGCTATAGCTACAGACCTGTTCAATCTCTCATGATAGGTTGCCAGCACTGGTTGCTACAGCTACAGACCTGGAAAACAGGACTGTGGTGAGATGAATAAATGTAGTGAGACAACCCCTTTAAGAAGGGCCATGAGATATTCCATATTCCTAACCTCCTTCCTTTTTTCATCAGAGGTGCCATTTGGTGTCATCATACACCATGGGCAATAGTCTATATTTTTCTATGTAGCTTATTTTGCTGTCCATTAGCATATTTGTGCCATGTTTTCAGTATACTTTTGTCAATTTTTGTCCTCTGATGAACCTTCCGCCTTGGAGGGGGAAACGTGTCAGGACTTGTTTTTAGTGCACCAATTATCTATTTGTGCACTTTAATGTTTAGGGCTTTAATAGGTTCCTTCATCAGTAGCGGAACCGCCCTTTTTTGGGCGATGACTCCGCTGTTAAGTAGGGGAAGAGTGCTGTGCCCCACCACCCCTTTTTTGTCCCTTATTTGGAATCTTCTTAGCACATTCTTTTGGCACATTTGTTCCACTGGAAATACGTACGAGATCGCCATTTGATTTTTGGGAACCTGCGGATCACATTTCTTCAATTGGCTTTGGATGATGCCTTTGTATCCGATTCTCCAAGTCGTGAGTTTATGATGCCATTACATTTATAATGCTGTAAGCCCACCTTTTATCAAACATGGATGGAACCTTGTTTGCAACTTATCATTGATTGGGGAACTTATACGTGTATTTTAATAGTATTTATTAAAAATTATATTTTAGTTGGGAAATTGTTTTTGCAGTGATAGGCAGATTCCTAACCTCCTTAACTCGATTGCATAAATCATTCTGAGATAGAATAGACTTTTGCTTCCAGAACCCAGCGATTAAACGCTTAGCTGCTGTTAGGATATATAGGAACAGTTGACTGATCTTGTGCCCTAAAAGATGATAAGGAACATTCAGTATATAGGTCTGTGGAGTTAATGGAACCCTAACCTGCGTTAATTCAACAACCAGCCCTTGTACCTGTTTCCAAACGAATTTAATGAGATTGCAATCCCAAAAGATATTTTGAAGAGTAGCATCCAACACATTACACCTCCAGCATCTATCGGAATATCTTTATTCAGTTTATCTAATAAAGCGGGAGTGTGGTACCAATACATCAATATTTTATACTGGTTTTCCTTGTGTTGAACTGACATAGAAGAACGCGATGCTTGTCTCCAAATTTTCTGCGACAGTGGAGAGCCGAAATATTCTTCCCATTTAGTCATGTATGCATGAATCAATGGGGAATCTGAGGGTGAAGAAATCAGCATTTGATGAATATTGAATATTAAGCCCCTGGTAGACACTCCCGCTCTACACAGTTTCTCAAAAGCTGTTGGTTGGGACACCATAGTAGTCCCCATTACAGTCTGCATGAAATGACGATTTTGTAGATAAGAATATTCACTAGAGAATGGAAGGTCTGGGAACGGAATAAGCTTCCTAGTCCTGTTGTCCACCACACCTGCACACCTAAATGACCTCCACTCAAACCATGGCTTCATACTCTGATCCATAAGTGCATCCATCATTAGCGGGTGAAACAAAAAATAAGTAATCGGAGAAGCTTTTGAACAAAGGTCGAACTTCTTATGACATCTCCTCCAAATATCCCTTGTAGGTGTCATGGAGTGTAACAACAGAGCACGGAACTTGGTTTAACATATGATGTGGACCACAGGAGGGAACTAGGATGAGTTGGAGCTAGTCACAGTTTTTCCACTTGCATCCAGCGGGAAAAAGCAAATAAAGAGGATCATGCAGGAATATTTTGTAGTGAAGCCACCCAGTAATATTTAACAAGATCAGGGACTGCCAGTCCCCCATTCGCTCTACTTGCCAGAAGTATGCTTTTTGAAATCCTGTGTCTCTTATGACCCGAAATAAAATGTATCAACGACGATTGTAGAGATGAGGGCTACAAGAGGCACAGGGATGGACAGAGTCTCAAAAATGTACATTAGTTTAGGTAAAATTTGCATTTTTACTGCTGCTATTGACTGTAGGGTTGGATAAGGTCAACAGAATATCAGCAGCAGACAAAGAAATCTTATATTCTATATTTTTGGAACTGTAATCTTAAGGGGTTTCATGCAGCAGTGAAACTCCATCCCTTGACCCCCATGTTTAAACAGATTTCATTGGTGGATTTCATCAGAATAAGGTAGCAGCATGTTTTGTATCCATCCTTTAATAATTAATTGTGATAGGTTGTATAAACAGAAGATGTATTGACCAACCAAAATATATTGTGTATTAACCCCTTAAGCCGAACGCCTGAAAAGTAGTTAATGACCAGAACATTTTTTTAGTTTTTGCCTCCTTGCGCTTCAACCGTTGTAACTTTTTTATTTTTTTAATGACGCAGTTGTATGAGGCCTCGTTTTATTCGAGACAAGTTGTACTTTATGGGGGAATAGTTTAAGTTCACTTATAAATAATTGCAGTATTTTTTTTAAATTGTTTTTTTTTTATTTAACATTTCACACTTAATAACTTGTTAGATTAATTCTACAGGTTATTACGGTCGTGTGGATACCTTATATGTGTAGGTTTTTTTGTGTGTGTAATTTATGCACAATTATTTTTTATTAAATTTTTACTTTATTCTTTATTTTTTTTTTTTTTTTTTTTTACAGTTTTTCTGTTTTTTTAACTTTTTTTTCACTCCCATGAAGGGAGAACTGTTTTACATTTAAAAAAATTTTTTTTTACACTTAGTAATGTATTAGCATATTCATATATGCTAATACATTCTAATTTGTGTCACTTTGACACAGGCAGTGATCAGGACACCACACAGTGTGGCCTTGTCACTGGCTTCGTACACAGACAGCTCTGGGGCCACCCTAGGTCCCCAGGACTGACTGTGCAGCCGTTCCCCGGGCTCTGTCGCGTCACCGGGTTTTCCGATCACCCGACAGAGCAGGGGAACCCTTCGATTGCGCTGCGGTAACGCACCGCCGCAATCAAAGGGTTAAAGCACCGGGTTGCGGAGGTTTCCTCCACTCCCCAATGCTTGCAGGGAATGCTCTGGGATCGGGGCTGTGTAGTACAGCCCCAATGCTAGCGCAATTGCGGCGCCGGGCGCCGCAAACTCCGATGTCTGCAGCGACGTCTAAAGCTGTCGCTGCAGACAAACGACCCGCAGCAGCTGACGCCAAAAGACGGTGCGCGGTCGTTAAAGAGTTAAGGGGGCATGACAACTGGCAAGTGGCCAATCATAATTCAATCAGTAATAAGGTGTGTTAGTATAAGTAAGAGGTGTTGATTAAATATTGATTACCAATAATGATGTATTGTATTATTTGAACACGATAAGAACTTTTGTAGTCTAATAATAAAGTGTGAGATTTGCTTCTGATATCATAAATTGAAAATCAGTGTCTATATACATGTACACCTTCACCTAAGTCGAATACTGCACAATGAGGTTTGGATTTTAGAAGCCCTCAGTAAGAACGTGGCGCCTGCCAAAGACAGGGTAGACTCGAATCTTTCAGGGATCAGTGGATCTGGGACGAATAGATAAAAGCTGCAGCACCTAATTCGGATAGCATCCAGTGAGGTTCAGGATTCTGTGGAAGCCCCCAATAACACAGTCATCAGTGTGTAATTTAACCAAAGGAGGTCCACTTCTTTGCTTTTCTGTGACTCTTCCAGTCTCTCTGTATCCTGCTTGAAGACTTACACTGGTGAGGTACTGTTTATCAGTTGTAAGGTGTTGTCTTGGTCTCATGGTGTAAAAATATGAACAGCAGGATAAGGAGGATGGTTTCAATTCCAATTCAAATTGATCCCCTAAATCTATTGGGAGATTCAGTGATCAGCAAGTTGTACTGAAACATTGAACATGTGCATTCTAGAGTTATGAAATGGTCTAATTAAGGTTACTTTAAAAATTGTATGTTCATCCTGAAATTTCAACCAAAAGCCAAATATATATAACTTTTTGTGAGTAGTGTATGTCTAAGTTTCTCTATGTCACTACTTTTATACAATAAACACTTAAAAAAAAGTTTTTTATGTTTCTATGTCCCGACTCCCATAATCTTTATTTATTGTTCCATCACAGTAGCCATATGTGATTTTGTTTCATGCAGGACAAGAGGACATTTTCTTTGGCATCATTTTAGGGTACATGGGATTTATTACCTTTTATTTTTTATGCAGAACAATTTACAATCACAGCACACCATTTCTGTTTTACTAAAATGGCTTCTCTCCTGTGTGAGTTCTTTCATGTTTATCAAGGTTTAATTTCACAGTATAACACTTGCCACATTCTGAACAGGAAAATGGCTTCTCTCCTGTGTGAGTTCTTTCATGTTTATTAAGAGATGATTTCTTAATAAAACATTTGCCACATTCTGAACACGAAAATGGCTTCTCTCCCGTGTGAGTTCTTTCATGTTTATTAAGAGATGATTTTTTAGTAAAACATTTGCCACATTCTGAACATGAAAATGGCTTCTCTCCTGTGTGAGTTCTTTCATGTTTATTAAGAGATGATTTCTTAATAAAACATTTGCCACATTCTGAACATGAAAATGGCTTCTCTCCAGTGTGAGTTCTTTGATGTTGAACAAGAGTATATTTGTGAGCAAAACAGTTTCCACAATCTGAACATGAAAATGGCTTCTCTCCTGTGTGAGTTCTTTCATGTTTGTCAAGAAGTGATTTCAAGGTAAAACATTTGCCACATTCTGAACATGAAAATGGCTTCTCTCCTGTGTGTCATTTCATGTCGAGTAAGATATGATTTCTCAGTGAAACATTTGTCACATCCTGAACATGAAAATGGCTTCTCTCTTATGTGAATTTTTTTATGTTGAACAAAATTTGATTTCCGAGCAAAACATTTGCCACATTCTGAACACGAAAATGGCTTCTCTCCTGTGTGAAGTTTTTGATGAACAACCAGACTCGATTTCTGAGTAAAACATTTGCCACATTCTGAACACGAAAAAGGCTTTTCCCCTGTGTGAGTCTTTTTATGCTGAGCAAAATTTGACTTCTGAGTAAAACATTTGCCACATTCTGAACATGAAAATAGCTTCTCTCCTGTGTCAGTTCTTTCATGTTCATCAAGATGTGATTTGTTTCTATAACTTTTCCCACATTCTGAACATGAAAATGGCTTCTCTCCTATGTGACATCTTTGATGCTTCTCAAGATTCGATTTGTAAGCAAAACATTTGTCACATGCTGAACATGAAAATGGCTTCTCTTCTGTGGGACATTGATGCTCTACATCCCTTATGTGACTCTTATTTTGCTCAGTAGTCTGTGGTAAATCAGAAAGTAGAACCTGGTTAACAGAATCAGATGACAGATCTTTGAGGGAAATGACAGAGGATATGTCTGGATAAGTAGCATGTCGTTGATATGTATCTTGTGTGATACCAACATCGTCTGCTTTAAAATCTGATGATATCATATGTCCGTCTAAGCTCCTGGTACAGTCACCTGCCAAGAATAAAACAGATTTTATTATTTTTGATAAAGAAAACATTAGAAGTCACGTTGACATATTATAACATTCCTATACAACAATGTTCATACAAATTGCTTGGCATGGCCAGTGGCGGCAAAACAGATTACAATTGAACAGTAGGCCTCTGAGAAAGGACCGATAGATTGTGATCTTAGGCCACTGGGCTTTTCTTTTGCAATCTTACACTTCTGTGTTGAGGCCAGCATCTACACAGAGTCATGTATCAGTGAGCTTGTCACCAGTGGTAAATTATAAAGGGGCCTGTGAGTCAGAGATATTTTGTGGCATTGGACTCACTTCCTGACCACTACATCATAGAGCAGGGCTGAGCTCAGGAGCAGAATGGTCGTGTATGAAGCAGTCATGGCATTGAGGCTGGTGTAAGATTGGATTATCTTATTCACTTTTTTATTTAATTTTTAAAACAAAACTGGAAGTGGATGCATAAAAGTACTTGATACTTTTCCATCTTTTATAATCTATCCCTGACTAGCTAAAAATGGATCAAAAATTGCACATGTGAATCAGGCCTGATAAGTAATAGTGATGACCATCACTGATATGGGGCATTGGAGGGTCTGATAAACGTGCCTGCTTAATAAGCTGTTGCAGCATCCTCCATAAGTTAATAGTGCCTTTCCCCAGCCCCTAGCTCAAGCTGTAAAATTTTTCATTCCACACAGAAGAAATTTGAGAATATCTGTGCCAAGATTAGCCTCGCTTATACCAAAGAATCAGTCGTTCACTGTATGTTCTCCATGCAGATACGAGAAGCGAAGAAGAGGGTGGAGGAAGAACCAGATGCACTCCCTTGGTGTTGTAATCTTGTATCACTACTCAAAAACGCTAAATAAATAGCTGATGGACTCACTTATATGAGGGGCTGCTGATAAGTCTTTGGCTTTACCCAGAAAGGAACGTGATAGGAAGATGAAACTTTACATTTATTCCACATATTCTCCACTGATGTCAACACACTTCTTCTATCGGTATTCCAAGTTCTGTAAGCCTTGCAAAAAGAAGGATTTCGGTTGTGCCTCAAACCAGTCAACCATAGCAGCCATGGCATCAGAAATGTTGCAAAGTTTGGTACCTTTGAGGTGTTTTTTCAGGTTTGGAAACAGATAATAATCGGAGGGAGCTAGAATAAGGTGGGTGGTCAACCAGCTGGAAGCCTAGCTCCACCAGTTTTGCTGTGGTCGCTTGTGTAGTGTGAGCGGAGGTGTTGTCTTGCAGGAACAAGATTCCTTTGGATAGCTTGGCGTGCCTTTTGGTCTTCAGAGCTGCCTTCAATTGGTCCAAAAGTTCAATGTAATTTCATGCATTGATGGTGGAACCATTTTGAAGGTAGTTCACTAGCAGCACGCCCTCCTTAACCCAGAACACAGATGTCATCACCTTAGTGGCTGTTTTTTGCACCCTGAACTTCTTTGGATCAGTAGAATCACTGTGCCTCCACTGTTGACTGCTCCTTGGTTGCAGGGTCATACAAATAAATCCAGGTCTCATCCATAGTGACCAGTCGATCCAGGAAGTTCTTATCAGTCCGAAAATGCTGACAAATGGACCGGGAAGTTTTCACTCGTAGCTTTTCTGATCTGTTGTCAAACATTTGGAGACCCACTTTGCAGATGGCTTCTCATGTTCAAATGTTCATGGATAATGACACAAACACGTTCACGAGAAATCTCCATGATGTCTGCTATTCCTTTATCTGAAATTCGCCTGTTCTTCTGTGCGAGGTTGTGCACAGTATCAACGATCTCCGGAACAACAACCACTCTCGGTCTTCCAGGACGTTCCTCATCATTGGTGCTGAAGTGGCCCGTTTTAAATTTGGCAACCCAGTTCTTAACTGTAGAATATGAAGGGCATTGATCCCTCAATGTCTGCGACATATCACCATGAATATCCTTCACGGACTTTCCTTGCAGAAACAAGAATTTTATCACTCCTCTGCTCTCATTTGCTTAGACTCCATCATTTTGTTCTCCCGCGTGCCCAGATCACTGCTGCCATAAGCTGAAAACATAAACATATATTAGACACATAAGGCTTTCATGTGATGTAACAATTGTTACCATAGAAACAAAAAAGAACACAAAGCCAAAGACTTATCAGCAGCCCCTCGTAGTGGTTGTGCTTTAATAGGCGAAAAACTATTAGGCACTTTATATAGATCTCGCTGCTGCTCGGCATGCTGGAACCACTGCTGCATCAGAGAAGAGAATATTCAAACCATGGAAATGAATGGACTATAATTTCCGAATCCCAATTACCACAGATGAAGCCCACTGGTGCTGAGTTATAAGTTTCACATATATAAAGAATCTTTAGAAGAACTGTTTATTGAGACATAACAGTACAGGTATCATGTTTCCCGTATTGACAAACTGGTGGGCTCGATGAAGTACACGAAACGCGTTGTCCTTTCTGTGATGACTAAATAAACAGCTCTTATGAATATTCTTTATTTCATTAAATACTTATGGCGCGTTTCACTCGTGGTTATCTGGGAATCAAAAATTCAGTCCTGAATTTTGGTTTTATCCCAAAAGATCTTGCACAAAATATATGAAGCAGGATCTCAGTAACACACAGTGTACAGCAAATTCAGAACTGTTCATGTACAGTTGAAGTTTACATACACTATATAAAAAGACACATATGCATTTTTAAGACATTTTTATTACTTTCTACAAAGTCAGAAGTTTCCATACATTAGGATTGCTCTGCCTTTAAACAATTTGGGCAGCCCATATGATGATGTCATGTCTTTGGAAGCTTCATGTCTTTGTTTATTGGCAACATCTGAGTTAATTGTAGACACACCTATGGATGTATTTTAAAGCACACCCGAGTCACAATGCTTCTGTGTGTAACATCATGGGAAAGTGTAAAGAAATCAGCCAAGATATCAGGAAGAGAATTGTGGGCTTGCACAAGTCTGGATCATCCTTCGGTGCAATTTTCAGACACCTGAAGATGCCCTGTTCATCTGTACAAACAATTATATGCAAGTACAAACAACATGTGAATGTCCAGCCATCACACTGCTCAGGAAGGAGATGGATTCTGTGTCTCAGAGATGAACCTGCTTTGGTTCAACATGTGGATATCAACCCAAGAACAAAAGCAAAAGACCTTGTGAAGATGCTGGTGGAAACTGGTAAGATTGTGTCATTAGCCACAGTGAAACGAGTACTGTATGAACATGGGCTGAAAGGCCGCTCTGCCAGGAAGAAACCATTACTCCAAAAGAAACATTTAAAAGCCAGATTAATGTTTGCAAATAAACAGGAACAAAGACTTACATTTTTGGAGACATGTCCTGTGTTCTGATGAAAGTAAAATCGAACTGTTCAGCCAAAATTACCATTGTTCCATTTGGAGGAAAAGGGAGAAGCTTGGGAACCTAAGAACACCATCCCAACTGTGAAACACGGGGGTGACAGCATCATATTGTGGGGTTGTTTTGCTGCAGGAGGGACTGGTGCACTTCACAAAATAAATGACATCATGAGGAAAGAAGATTATGTGGCAATACTGAACCAACATCTCAAGCCATCAGCCAGGAAGTTACAGCTTGGGCGGAAATGGGTCTTCCAAATGGACGATGACCCGAAGCTACTGCCAAACTGGTTACAAAGTGGTTTAAAGATAACCAAGTCAATGTTCTGGAGTGGTCATCACAAAGCCCTGATCTCAATCCTGTTGAAGATGTATGAGAAAAGCTGAAAAGGCAGGTGCGAGCAAGGCAACCTCCAAACATGGCTCAGTTACACCAGTTCTGTCAGGAGGAATGGGCCAAAATTCCTACCAACTATTGTGAGAAGCTTGCAGAAGGATTCAGAACATTTGACCCAAGTCCAACAGTTCAAGGGCAATGCTACCAAATACTAATGAAATGGATGGTAATTTTTTACTTTAAAAACCAAAAAAGCAACAAAAACACCAATGTGACAAGTGTTCAGAAAAAAATACACATGCTTGAAAAAAAAAAATGTGTATTTAAAACATAACTTTTAATCTAAAGGCTAAAATTGAGTACACAATTATATAAATAATGGGCAAAGACAAAACAGGTGTGGGTAGAAAAAAACAAAACCCTGTTATGCCCTACTTGGCCTACGTCGCCCTAAGAACCTGAGCACAGGGAAATCGTCCTGAAAAAGGACGCCCCTGTCAGGAACCTAAACCCTAAATACAAATTGCCCTAATGACTAAAGTGGGAAAGTGGGGAAAAAAATACACCTGTTAATGTGCAAATTGCCCAGAAAAAGTCCCAACATGTTTCAATGTCCCTGGCATTTCCTCAGGGGACTAATGAGGGAATAGATGAAGAAAGCACACAAAAAGTGCAATCCTGCACAATATACAAAAATTCTAGGGCGGACGACGGAGCAAACAGCCAGAGCTGAATTGAGGTCTAGGTGGTGCCCTATCTTGGGCTAGTTCTCTGTTTACCAGAGGAACACTATGAGGTGAACTTTATCCATGATTATTGAAACGGGTGCTTTTTAAAAATTTGTTTAGGTGTCTTTTGTTGCTGTAATTTGCACATTTGAACTGTTCACCATCAGAGGTAGTTTGATATATTCCCTTCATAACATTAGGGCTCTTATGTGGTTATCATTACACCCAATATTACTGCTATTGTCACGCCTCCACTATACGCTCAGGCTATATATATATATATATGCATCTTATGTTTCTCGTATTCGTACACTGTAGTTCTGTTTGTTACGATAGCTCCATCTAGTGGATGTTGTACACATTGCTAGTTAACATTAATGATAGATATGAAACTATAAGCCTGCCATAGCCATACCATGTGATTTGCTGATGTCATAGTCCCATTCACCAGCAGCCATTTTCTCTCTAAGACACATGTAGTGAAGACATGTCCACTGTTCTCTCCCATCTAGATCTACAGCTTGCATCGCCGGTAAGATTAAACTACCCTTCTGGGGCTGTAGATTGTACAGCATTGTATTCTATGTTAATAGCTGTTGTTTACAGTTAGTTGTTATGCCCATTGCCCGTCGCAGACAGCATCCTCCATTTCTGTGTGTCTGCGCCCCTCTCTTTAGTAATGTATTTCATTCACATGTATCTATGTTTGCATCGCTTGTACATATTATCGTGTTATGTATCCTGTACATCATAGTAAGTCTATGTTTTGTATGTTCCACAGTTTTACACTATCCTATGCAATAAAAATTGAAACCGGATATCTCTCCAAGTCAATGAGTTGCTGGGAAAGTTTAGCTGCCTGTCAACTTATGCTCCATACACATAGGGAGGACAGTACAGTAAAACGGCGTGGCTTTCTATAGGCTGGATTACAGAGAATCCTACCTGTGCACAGTGTCGCAGGGCTGCAGTGAAGCAAAGGCTTTCTACAGGCTAGATCACAGGGAATCTCAACTGTATACAACGCTACAGAGCAACAAGGCCACAGTAAGACAGAGGCTTCTAATAAGTAGCGGCTTAAAAATTATATGGTACAGACTTGACGATTGTTATGGCTCACCAGAAGTTATAGAAAGCGCGCTCTTCAAAAGAATTGAAGACTTTCCTAAGATCTCCAACAAAGAGTTTCCAAAGCTAAGAGAATTAAGTGACCTGCTGATGGAACTTCAAGTTGCCAAGGCTGATGGAGAC
The DNA here is from genome assembly GCA_025379985.1 of Phyllomedusa bahiana. Classification (NCBI taxonomy): domain Eukaryota; kingdom Metazoa; phylum Chordata; class Amphibia; order Anura; family Hylidae; genus Phyllomedusa; species Phyllomedusa bahiana. Next base: position 14,895 of record JAODAL010063282.1, read on the forward strand.
TTGCAAGGACTTTCATTTCTGGACACTGCGTGGGGTGTGAAACCCATAGTACAGAAATGATCTTACAACTTGCAAGAGAAGTGGCTGAGCGAAGGTTCCTGCTTCAAAGAAAGGTATAACGCTTCATTTCCTCCATTCTCTTTCTTTGTAGACTTTATACATCATCAAGCAAAGAGAAGAAATGATCCAAGTTTTGACTTCTCAACATTTGACACTAATTATACAAAGTCAAGTAAACCTGCCTTACACCGTAACTTTAAGGGCAAACCTGTTACGGTACACAAGACCAGTGTATCCCCTACTGACTACACTAGCAAAGCTATCAGCACTGCAGAGACTGGGAAGACCTCAGCAAGAGACCTATTTAGAGAATGTCCTCTCCACAAGAAGCCACACTCATTGCTAAAATGTAGAGGATTTAGAGAAAAATCTCTCAAGGACCGCAAAGCCTTTCTCAAAGAAAATCGTATTTGCTACAGGTGTTGCGCATCAACTTCCCATGTTGCAAGAGACTGTACGGCAAATCTTAAGTGTTCAGAATGTGACAGCAGTGAACACAATGCGGCTTTACACCCAGGAAGAGCTCCATGGATTCCCCACACCTTCAGACCAAAAAGGAGCATGGCGGGGAGGAGAAAAGACCCATATCTCCCGAAGTGGACGCCTAGTGCACCCATGTTGCGGTGAAGGTCTTAGTGGTCAATCCTGCTCCAAGATTTGTCTCGTTACTGTCTACCCAATTGGTCACAGAGAGAAGGCCGTGAAACTGTTCTTGATGATCAAAGCAACAGATCTCTTGCTAACTCAACATTCTTTGATATCTTCAAAATTAGAGGGCACGTATCCTCATATTCACTCAAAACTTGCTCGGGTGTCAGCGAAGAGACAGGGAGAAGAGTTGTTGGATATCAGATCGAATCCATAGATGGAGAAATATCCCTACCTCTACCTACCTTGATTGAATGCAAATCAATCCCCCAACAATAGAGATGAGATTCCTACAACCTGAGGCAGCTTTGGGCGCCATGGTCATCTGAAAACCATAGCACATTGTATCCCTGCATTAGCCCCAGAAGCTCAAATACTCCTCCTCCTTGGCAGACATTATAAGAGCCAACAAGGTGAGAAAGCAGTTAAATGGCCCCCACAATTCCCCTTATGCTCAAAGCTTGACCTGGGGTGGGTCATCATCAGCAATGTCTGCCTAGGAAATGTTCACAAACCAACCACTGTGAATTTCGCTTTTTACCAATTTATTGGAGAATGGGCGTCCATCCCTTTTCCAACCCTGTTCCTAACAAATTCCTCATCAAAGAGAAGCTTACAGAAACTGAGAAGCTTTCCTACCAGGGATGGACCGGATTCATTTAGGGTGCACAGTCTTTCAGAGTTCAAAGGAAGATCATAAGATAGCCCCTTCTATTGAAGATGAAGCTTTCTGAAGATAATGGAAAAAGGATTCTTCAAGGATCAAAACCCGGAGATGTCGCCTTCCCAACAACATGGTTCAAGCACTGCAACGCTTTTATTCACTAAAAGCGCAATTTCCCAAAAGGGACGACCAGACATGAAGAACATTTTTTTTCTTTATGAACAAGATACTTGCGGAATGGTCATGCAGAAGTAGCCCACCTCTAAAAGAAGATGAAGAACATGGTACTACCAATTTTCGGTGTCTATCACCCTAAGAAACCGGACAAATCCGAGTAGTATTGGGACTCCAGCTCACAGTGTAAGGTGTGTCCTTAACAATGTTCTTCTGACAGGGCCAGAAGTCAAAAAACCCCACTCCTCGGTGTCCTCATCAGATTCGCAAAGAACCCATCGCTGTTGTTGCCGATTATACAACAAATGTTTCATTGTTTCCAAGTTAAGGAAGAACATAGGAACTTCTTGAGGTTCTTCGGGTTGGAAGATATTGACCCTACCAAAACATCACAGAATACCGCATGAAAGTACAGTTTTTGGCAACAGCCCATCTCCTTCAGTCGCTATCTATGGACTCAGACTATCTGCTAAAGAAGGTGAGAAAAGAATATGGTCAAGATGTCAGACAGTTTGTTGAGAAGACTTCTATGTAGATGATGGCCTAAAGTCATTTCCCTTCACCAGAGGCTGCAATCAGTCTACTCAAAAGACCCAAAAACCATGCTCGCCTGTTCGAACCTCAGACTGCATAAGATAGCGTCAAACAGCAAAGTTTGTCATGAAGGCCTTCCCACTCAAGATCATGCCTAGATTGAAAGATTTGGCTTGGCGACAGACTCAATACCTATGCAGCGCAGCCTAGGCTCAACTGGAACCTCAAGACTGACACTCTTACTTTCAGGTCGACCCAAAAAGGGAAAGGCCTTTCACAAGACGTGGTGTCTTATCTACTGTGAACAGTCTGTATGATCCACTTGGCTTCGCAGCACCTGTGACCATTCAAGTTAATCCAGCTACAGCTCCTCTTGGTGAGTTTACTGTCAAAGACTTATACAAGAGCCATTGGAGAAGAGTACAAATCCTGGCGGATACCTTCTGGGACAAATGGAGAAGACAATACCTCTCTACTTTACAGACAAGGAACAAATGTCAGACCAGTAAACCTAATTTGAGCCAGGAGATGTTTTTTGTTGTAAAGGACTCTCAATAGAAGAGAAATGAATGGCCTCTAGGAACTGATAACCAAAGGTTTTTCCTAGCGGAAGTGCCAAAGTCAGGAAAGTGGAGGTCAGAGTTTGTAGGAAAAATGAACCTAAACTTTTCCGCAGACCTGTTACTGAACTGATTGTGTTGTTTTCTTCTGATGTGTTTTAATGTGGCACCCTCGGCTACCCAGATGGGGGTGTCACGCCTCCACTATACACTCAGGCTATATATATTATGCATCTTATGTTTCTCGTATTCGTACACTGTAGTTCTGTTAGTTACGATAGCTCCATCTAGTGGATGTTGTACACATTGCTAGTTAACATTAATGCTAGATATGAACCTATAAGCCTGTCATAGCCATACCACGTGATTTGCCACTCCTAGTCCCTTCACCAGGGGCCATTTTCTCTCAAGACACATTTAGTGAGAAAATGTCCACTGTTCTCTCCCCCTCTAGATCTACGCTTGCAACGCCGGTAAGATTAAACTAACCCTTCTGGGGCTGTAGATTGTAAGCATTGTATTCTATGTTAAAGTGTTGTTTACAGTTAGTTTTTTATGCCCATTGCCCGTCGCAGACAGCATCCCCATTTTGTGTGTCTGCGCCCCCCTCTTTAGTAATGTATTTCATTCACATGTATGTATGTTTGCATCGCTTGTACATATTATCGTGTTATGTATCCTGTACATCATAGTAAGTCTATGTTTTGTATGTTCCACAGTTCTACACTATCCTATGCAATAAAATTTGAAACCGGATATCTCTCCAAGTCAATGAGTTGCTGGGAAAGAGTTTAGTTGCCTGTCAACTTATGCTCCATACACATAGGGAGGACAGTACAGCTATCATTACACCCAATCGCACCCATATTATTGTGATTCACCTTTTTGGCTTTATGAATGCCTTTTGGCTTTATGACTGCCATTAGGCTTCAATTTGAGATCCTCTTGTTTTCTTAGTATATGATATTTGATACCCTAGAATTTTTGTATATCGTGCAGGATTGCATTTTTTGTAGGCTTTCTTCATCTATTCCCTCATTAGTCCCCTGAGGAAATGCCAGTGACATTGAAACATGTTGGGACTTTTTCTGGGCAATTTGCACATTAACAGGTGTATTTGTCCGTTTTCTCACTTTAGTCATTAGGGCAATTTGTATTTAAGGTTCAGGTTTCTGACAGGGACGTCCTTTTTCAGGACCATTTCCCTGTGGAAAGGTTTATAGGGCAACATAGGCCAAGTAGGGCATAACAGGGCTTTTTTAATCACACCTGTTTTGTTTTTGCCCATTATTTATATAATTGTGTAATCAATTTTAGTTTTTAAAAGTTATGTTTTAAATACACATTTTTTCGTTTTCTTTTCATTTTTGACTTTGCAGAAAGTAATAAAAAGACCTTAAAAACTCTCTCTCATTATTCTGGCATTTGGCAAATATAAATAATTTTGGTTCCTAATTGACCTAAAAGGGGAAGGTTTATTCTGATTTCATATCAGATAGTGAGAAAAGAATGCAGATGTGGCTTTATATAGAGGGGAGGGAAACCTCTGGTTTCAACTGTATATAACACTATATAGAGCTGCCATGAAACACTTTGGAGCCCCATATGATGAGTGGTCAGGGGCTGATAGGAAATAGTGTTGTAGTCTTTGGGCAAAAGGGAGAGCAGAATGGTCAGACAGGGGTGGATATCAGGTGTTAAAGGTTTTTTTTGGATGATAATTGTAATTTCCAAGGACCTTTTATCAGTGTAAAGTTGGGTCCGGCTCACACACCACCTGACAAATCACAG
>JAODAL010063283.1:0-19324 GCA_025379985.1 Phyllomedusa bahiana
TTTTCTTTGAAGGCTTTTTATTTGTAGGATAAATTTACATTTTCTTTGGTATCATTATGAGGCACCTCACAGTTTTTGAACACTTTTTATTCCATATTTTGTGGGGTTGGTTGACAATTCTTTTCTAGAAGTGATTGTTATATGGATTAAATAACACAATCATTTATAGATCTGAGCATTACAGGTGCGGAGATGCCTATTGTTTGTATTTTTTTAAACTTTTATCTGTTTACAAAATAAAGTTTGTTTTTTTGTTGGGGAAGAGGAGTTTTCTGCTTTTTTATTTACCACTAGACCCTTCGATCTCTTGATTGCGTTTGCAATACATAGCAATACAGTAATGTATTGCTATGAATTTTAACTGGGACAGCCTACTAGGCTAGGTCTCTTGCAAGGCCTAAGAGGCGTTAAACCTGGCAGACCTGAAGGCCATTATTTGATCTCCTGTTGCCATGGGAACCATTGGCACCCCATGATAATATTTTGGGGTATCGATGGTTGACCCTTTTCCTCTGTCATACTTTGGCTGCTTTTGACTGAAGCATCTAGGATGTTAAATGGCTGGCATCAGAACTAGCTTTTAGCCTGGCCAATGAGCCCTCAACATACAAGCACCAACTCTGATCACCATAGCGATCGGACTTTATAACCCAGCAACACAACTTCAGCTATAAGGGGAGGGACTCCTGGCAAGTGCGGTCATTTTGACTCATGTAGCTATGCCTATGTTCCAGTGTAAATGGATGCACTGATCACATAGAAATTAATGTATGTAAAGCAAATACTGTATATATTGTATGCAATGACACAAAATAATAGAAAAAAAAACTTGTAAGGCTCAACCCATAAGTAGCTTGTTCACTCCGGCAGTCTCAAGCAGATATCCACTCTAACTGAGTGCACAGGTCCTAGGCTCGCAGCTAATAAGCCTGCACTGGAATCAGTTTAAATTTGAAAGAATCAAATCAACCTACATCATATACACTTTCAGAAAAACGAGCTTGGACCAGCGTCTCTTCGGTGAACTAAGGCTATGTTCACACGGCGTAACTGCGGGGCGTAATTACGTCCCGCAGTTAAGCCGTGTGGCCGAGGGCTGGGCGGGAGTGGGGGAGTGAGCGGGGGGCCGGCACCTCACCGGCCCATCGAGAATCATTACCAGCGGCGCGTATACGCCGCTGGTAATTCGCATGTCACTTATCTCCCCCCTCGGCGTATTCGCCGAGCAGGGAGAGGGGACGTAATCCATAGGTCTCTATGAGACCTGTGGATTACCATAATGACTGGGATGGATTCAGCCGTAATTTGTGCACTTCGGGGCGTAATTACGGACTGAAATACGTCCCAGGCATTGCCGTGTGAACATGGCCTAAGGGGGACAGGTATGAAAACTGTTTTGGTCTAAGACTTTCTTTGTTGCCCATAGAAAACAACAAGAGCGCCCGTTTCATTCTTTCAGAGCACTAGATGAAATGTAAGGGGAACTCTGATTGGTTGCTATTGACAACAAAGAAAGTCTTAGACCAAGTCATTTTTCATATATGTGGCCCTAAATCTTTATAGTGAAAACTTCACATACAGGTGATATTTAAAAATAAAATGGATAGGTAAACGTGACAGACGCATTTCAGACAGATCCCTGTCCTTGTTCACTGCATGCAGGGATCTGTCCGAAACGCGTCTGGCACTTTTACCTATCCATTTTATTTTTAAATATCACCTGTATGTGAAGTTTTCATAATAAGGATTTAGTCCACCAAAGAGATGCTGGTACAATCTCGTTTTTCTGAAAGTGTATATATTGTAGGTTGATTTGATTCTTTCAAATTTAAATTGAGTCCATTTATGGGGTATCTATAAAACCTGATCATGATGATGTTGATGAGGAAGTTCATTGATCCTATTTATTTTTTTAGGACTCAAACTGTGAACTGCGGAAAAAGGAATTAGACTTCACTGTTTTTCTAAAGAAGAGAGACAAAAAAGTTATTGCTAGCTCACCTCTCCAGAATTTGAAGGGAAAACACCCCATCAGTGTGGAATTGTAGAAACAGCAGCAAAATGTATTCCAGCAAAAAAAGGGATTCCTTTTTTTAATAAAACATTTCTTTTATTTATAAATGCATTAAATAATGCAGCATCATATATACAAAATGTCACTGTTGACGCGTTTCAGGCGTGTGCCCTCAATCATAAGCGTTTCAGGTGTGTGCCCTTAATCATACATAACATCTTATGTTATGATTAAGGGAACACACCTGAAATGGTTATGATTAAGGGCACACGCCTGAAACGCGTCAACAGTGACATTTTGTATATATGATGCTTCATTATTTTATGCATTTCTAAATAGAAGAAGAGTTTGTAAAAAAAAATTCCAATCCCTATTTTTGCTGGAATTATTTTTTTGCTGCTTTCACTGTTTTTCTTCAAGATCAATATCGATATATTTTTTGTCATTAGGCTCAAACAGTAAGGAAACACACCTTTTGGGGATTGTCTCATGAAGGCAACTCCTGTCCATATACCCTTTTAGGCCACATCGACAGGAGTGAAAGGACTTAAAGTAGAAAGCGGCTCACACAAAGTAGCTGTTGCAGCAGGGAACACATTTATGTATTATATGATTGATCACATTATATTACATTTGACCTGCAGAAGTCACTGCAGGGGAATTGCAGGGTTGGCACCATCTTCTGGAGTAGTACCAGCTTATTGCTAGCGGTTCGTCAATATAATTTTAATTAACAAAAAAAAGTCACCCTTAAAAGACAATTACTTTATGTCAGCAGAAACAAAAAAAATTCTAATTGATTAGAAATAGAATTAAGGCAAATAGACGTGCTATATGGGATTTTCTAAAATAAATAATTCTTATTGAGGTCCTCCAGCTATGGGGCAGTGACTAACAAGGGAGCCATCTAAACTGAATGTTCTTTTCTGTTTGAAAAACGGCTTCCGTGCATGAATCTGTCTTGAAACCAAAAGTGTTATAAAAATAAAAAAGAAGGCCGATTGCTTCTTTAGGTCAATGAACCATTAAACCATATCTCAAACACAGCGATTACTTCCAGAATTTAGAAATTAAAACCAAGTGTGTTAACTTGTACTGTAGCACCGGTAGCCTGAAAGAAACAAAAGATAAATATTGGCCCGGGTTTCTGAATTGTCAGATTCTGTGGTGAATATTTTGCCAGAGAATATTCTGTTCAATAAACTAAGTGGTCTACAATTTGAAAGCCTAGAAAACAGCAGATTCTAATTCGTTTTAACATTTTGCCAACAAGTTGCCCAATGCATTTTTATATTTAGGATTTTACTATGATCTCTGCATTGTGTAAACATACAAAGCAAGTACAAAAAATGTAAAATGTATTTTCTTTATTCCCTTTACTTTGCCGTGTCTCTCTACAATGTACAACAACCAGCATTCTACTATTGTTATCATTTGGTAAAATGTAAACATATTTATTGGTAACCTCTGTTTTTTAACCCCTTAGGGTATGTTCAAACGGCTTATTTTGGGGTGCATTTTGCCACGTATTTCTAATATGAGCGAAATGCGCCCCAATCATTACGGTAATCCACAGTTCTCATAGAGAGTTATGGATTATGCCTCCTTTCCTCTACAATCGTATTGTACGCACGGGGAGATAAACGATAGTCTATGGGGCCACTGGGCTGCCAGCCCGCCGGTGCCGCGGGAGTACGCGCCGATCTGCGCGAGCTTCCAAACATCCGGAGTAATTGTGGGGCGTACTGTATGCCCCGCAATTAAACCGTGTGAACCTACCCTTAGGCCATGTTCACACGGCTTATTCTGGGATGTATTTCAGTCCGTAATTACGCGCCGTACTGCAGGAATTATGGGCTGAAATACGTCCCGGTCATTACGGTAATCCATAGTTCTCTATGAGAACTATGGATTACGTCTCCTCTCCCTGCTCGCACAATACGGCGAGCGGGGAGAAAGTGACATGCTATTTATTCACGGCGTATATGCGCCGTGGATAAGGCATGTCTATGGGGCCGGCGGGTTGCCGGCCACCCTGCTGCACGGCAGCCAGCGTAATTGCAGGCGAAATACGTCCCGCAATTATGCCGGCAATAAGCCGTGTGAACATGGCCTTACTGTCACAGACAGTTTTGACCACTTGACAGAGCCCCATTTTTTAAATCTGACATGTGTCACTTTAGGTGGGAATAACTTTTTTTTCTTGTGACACCTTGTGGTTTAAGTTAGTAAGAAATTTTGGTCCACTTGTGAAAAATATCAAAATGTCACGAAAATGTTGAATACGTGTCAAAGTACAAAAATTCCTGCTAGTTTATAACTAGCATCAACCATGTGTCTACAGTACGAGGGAATCATGTTTTAAATGTCTTCTTTTATGACATTAGGGGGCTTAGAAATATAGTAGCAATTGTTCACATTTTCAAGAAATTTTGAAACATAGATTTTTTAGGGACCAATCCGGTTCCGACATGGCTTCCGACATGGCCTTTACATTAGAGAACCTCACAAATGACTCTATCTAAAGAAACTGCACCCTTTAAAGTCTCCAAAACAGTATTTATAAAGTTTGTTAACCCTCTATGTGTCTCACAGAAATTAAAGCAAACTGGAGGTGAACTTTGAAAATTTAACTTTTTATGCAGATTTCTCCATTTTTATCCATTATTCACTGGAACACAGTAGATATTACCAGGGAAACACAATTTAATATTGATTCCTCAAATGCTGTTTTTAGAGATATCATATAAGTGACTTAAACACAAGCCTTACAATAGGAAGAGCACCTACTGGATTTGGGGTCACATTTCCATTAGGATTTTCTTTAGGAGTCATAACATGTCTTCAGACACAGGGCTACCACCTCTTTGAGTCCACTACTCAAAATGGCATGAAAAATGGTCTAAAACAGTGGTCCTGAAAACAGATGGCCTGTATGCATAGTGTAGGATGTAACTGAAAGTTTGTCATATAAAATCTGCTGTAGATATAATAGAGGTCTTCTCAAAAAGGTATTTCTTTGGAGAATATTAACTAAGCTTGTTATAAAAATCATGAAGCTGGTACCTATCATCACTAGCATTGGCAATTTGTTAACACTTGAATGTTCGGAGCCTTTTCTACTGGTTCTGAGTCTAGACATAATGCTAATGCTATCAGCTGCAAGATAACGTTTGCTGTTTATTGTTAGCCTTAAAAATATTACCTAAACCTACCATATTGGAGTAATCATACTAAATTTTTTGTTCTTTTGTTTTATAGGCATTGCCATTGCAAGAAAAATATTTTCTGGTCCATTACCTGACTTGTTTGATACAAAGGACGTAGATAAGGTATTCTGTTTTAGATAGTTATCCTGGTCTTTGTAACCTACAGATCCTCTAATTTTGGGAACTAAAAAACTGACACCATGATGAACTGTGAATGTATCAAACGGAGTGTGTTTCGCAGAACTTTGTATAAAGAAAGTGCGATTGATGGTTCATGAAACAATGGACACATCATACACTGATATTTGTAAAAACAGAAACACATATGTACAGTGACACATATATACAAACTGTGACACATACATATACTTACACACATACACAAACTGTGACACAGACATCCACACACTCATATACCGTTGCAATAAAAAGTAAATCTCTGAATTTATCTGGATATCTGTCTTATATTAAGAACATTGAGTAAACTTTCAGAGGGTAAGGGAAAAAAGTAAGTAAACTTTTGTGTTAATTACTTCTCAAAGAGCTAATTGGCACATGGTGTTTCAATTAAGGAGATCACGAATTTGAAAGTCTGAGTTTCACAATGTTTTTGTCCCATTGAATCAAGGCCACAATAAACCATTGGTTACGGAAAAATCCGGTTCTATCCAATAAATTAGAAAGGGAAGGAACACTCCTCATTATGGATTGCGTCTGTCAATAGGTGTGTGGAGATTCCAAATTGCCTATTTGCACTCCACAAAGCGCATCTGCATATCTCAAGGCATATGAGAAGAGGAGCTGAGAAGCGTCTCGCGCCATCTTTTGGATGTAACAAATCCTCAATTGCCTTTTGACTCCACTGGATCTTTGGAAAGCACAAAAGGTGATTTTTGCCAAGCCAGCATCACTCATCTGGCAGACAGGCTGTTTCGGGGTGTTTGCCTCCCGTCCGACAGAGCAGAGTGATGCTTAGCTTGGCTGAGTGGATAGGTCAATGGAGTATCTCAGAAAGGAATGACCTCTCTTAGGGAGAAGTGCGAGGCCTATATAGGTGTGTGGAGATTCGAAATTGCTTTTTGCACTCAACACAAAGCATCTGAATAACACAAGGAATTATGGAAAAGAGCTGAGCAAGCTCTAGTGCCACTCTTTGGGAATGTAACAAATCCTCAATTGTTCTTTTGACGCAAGCAAAATGACAAATTGAGGATTTGTTACATCCAAAAGAGGGTGCTAGAGCTTCTCAGCTCCTTTCCCATAATGCCTGGTTATATACTAGAAAAATTAGTTAGCGTGAACCATGCCGCAATACAAGCAACTTTTATAAAATCTCAGAAGACAGGTTATAGAGGCATAGTGCTGGTAGAAGCTACTTAAACATTGCTAAAGTTGTAGGTGTAGATCATTCTCTAGATAAAAAAATAATAATCGAGAAATGGAGAGAATTCACTACAGTTTCTTCTCTCTCTGGGAGTGGACGATCCTGTTAAAAATCACGCTAAGATCAGAACAGAATAATCTTAAAAATGTAATGAAACGAGAAAAGCAAAGGATCTACAGAAACTGCAAAAAGACTAGGAAAATTAACAAAAACATCACTAAACATTCTTAAAAAATATGTTTGCCATGAGGAGTCCCACTGTCTGCACGGCAGGTAGCAGGCGCATTCATGTCTCTCCTTCACGTGTCAAGTAGCAACGTGGTGACCAGGCACTCGCTTCCGATACCGCAACTGTTCTCACCTCTCTCGCTGCCCAGCTGATTCTCCTGTTTGCGTCACCATTTCCCTGCTCCACCTAGAGCACGTGCGCACCGGTTCAGCGAAATTTAAAGGGCCAAGCCACACCATGATTCGTTATCATCTCGGCGCTGACGTCGATTTAGACATACCTCTTCCTCCTAGTACTAGCCGGATCTATAAGCCCAGTTTAGTACTTAGATGAAAGCATACTTTTGCTATCTGACCTCTACGTGTTCCTGACTTCCTGCCTTGTCTTGACCATACGAACTTCACTGATTCACCTGTCCCTACCCTGACCTTTCTGCCTATCTCCGACGTGAGCCTTTCATACGATTCTATAGCCTCGCTACACTTCAGCTGCCACAGCAAGCAAGACGCGTCAGTATTATCAACTTGGGTCTACAGTATAAACGCCAGGGGCCACTAGACTCCACTCCCTGATAGTAGCTTACACACCAGCTTGATCTAGTTCGAGCGTCACATTGGATCATTACCAGCGGTCCTAACAATGATTAAGCAAAAAACAGGCAAAAGCATTCTATTTATAAAAATAGTCATTTTCCGATGACATGTTCCCTTTAAGCTTTGCTATATTCTACATTGCATTAAAGGGGTTTTTCACCAAGAAGTAGTAGTTCCTTATCTAACAGGCTGATACTCCCCTCTTGAGGTTGAAAAAGGGGCGTTGAGTGTTTTCTGTGTTTAAATCAAAACAAGTACCATCTCATTGATGTCATCGCCCCACCTCCCATAGCACGTTCCTGCTACTCTGTATTCGAGACAAACATTGTTTCTTATCCACAGAAGGAGAACTGTATTGTTGCACAAGCTATATGCATTTTATTTCTCCCTCTTATTTGCTCAGGAGAGAAGATAAGCTCAGAAGGCAGCCTTCTTTCATTCCTTCATGAATGGCTGCAGAGGGAGAGGGAGGGGGGCTGAGCAGGGAGCATCTGCATGTTTACTCAGATAATTACATTACAACCAGTGGATTCCCTTATACAAAAGCATAGGATCTTTCTCCTTGGTCCTTCAAAGCTCATTAATGTTCACCTGCCATCAGATAAGAAGTGAAAAACAACGAAAGCGCGGCCAGATCAGCTCCTGTCAGCTCCTAATATGTCTAATGTAAACTTGTCAGTAAACCAAGGTATGTAAAGAAAGCTGTAGCTCTCAGAGGCTTCACTTTTTTTGATGACATATATTTAGAAAAGTGATTAAATACCCATTTTGAAGGATTCCACATCAACATTATATCGTGGCAAAACCCCTTTAAAAAATGACAATGTCTGCAATAAAACATCTGGCCAAGCCTTACATCCAAAGAGCTCAAAAACACAAGCAAGCCTAGCCCTGACAATTATTAACCACTATCAGGCACTTATTAATAAACCCGTGCAAAGTAAATAGATTGCTGGAGCAGTTTTTATTTTATCACATTTTATATTCTTTTTCTATTTTAATAGGATTTTTATCTTTCTGACTCTGTCCCTGGTCTTGGCATTGTTTATCACTTCTGAATTTGTTTGACTGTCTGTGACCAAGATCTTCCATTGCTAACATTAGCTATTGGCAAGAAAATGGACATTATCTTGATAGGTAATCCCAATGGCACCATAGATACATAAATTTATGAAGACATATTTTATCCAAACTGCCTGTTCAGCATGTTGCTGTTTAGCATTCTTCCCTTCAGATAAAAATGTTTATTAGTCACATAGCAGACACGAAAATGAGATAAGCACATTATGTTCATCTTGTTCAGAAAATAAACTTGTTTCATAGAACAAATCTATAAAATTCCACGGAATGTTTTTAGTCAATTACATGCTTTACACTAAAAAGTCATACAAAAATACATTTGGCCAAATAACTATCTCATGAAAAGCAAATTATTGTTTATTCAATTTTTCACAATGGAACAATTTTAAAGGAGTATTTTTATCTCAGACATTTAAGAGGGTTTTCTCACCCCAATGATTAGCTTTTAACATGTAGGGAAAGGTAAATTAAGGCTATGTCTCCACTGAACAGAAAAACGATCATATTTTTCGTGTTTTTAGGATTCTAAAAATCGCTGAAAATACGATCATTCAGACAGCCCATAGACAATAATAGAAAAAAATGACCTGTAGTCTACACAGGTCGTTTTTTTCTCTGCTCATTTTCTGGCGCCGGCGTATTATACAACATGTTGTACAATACAACAGAGTTTTAAGATTTGTGCTTGAGGTTTGTAAATCGCAGTGTACAAGGCTACAGAGCTCTATTGCTTAAAACTTGTCATTACCTTAGGTAAACAATGCTATTTACTAGAAATAAGACTCAGCAAGGAGTGATTCACCGTGGTCAGACTGACTGACAACAGCTTGAATTAACCCCTTACCGCCGGAGCCAGTTTTGGCCTCTCTGACAGAGCCCTATTTTTGAAATTTTCATGTTCTCTTATGTGAGAATAACTTTTTGCCCACTTAACCTATCCTGTTCAGAGATTGTTTTCTCGTGAAAATTTGTGCTATAATATAGTAAGGACATTTTGGTCAAAAAAATTATTGTTTATTGTGAAAATACAATTATGCTGAAAAATGTGAAAAATTTACCAATTCAACTTCAAAATTTTGCATGTAAGACGGATAGTTATTCCACCCCAAAATATTTATAACTAGCATCTATCTTTGTCTCCCGTTTTGGAAATCATTTTTTAATGTCTTTTTTTTTTTTTACAAACGTTAGGGGGCTTATAAATTTAGTAGTAATTTTCAAATTTCAAGAAAATTTGAAAATTTACATATTTTTAGGGACCGTCCAGTTCTAACGTGACTTTGATTGACCTGTATGTTGATACCCCATAAGGAAACCCTTAACTATCAAAACTACACCCCGTAAAGTATTCAAAACCGATTTTGGAATTTTATTAACCAATTAGGTGTTTCCAGGAATTAAGCAAAGTGGAAGTGAAATTCAAATTTCACTTTTTTTGCAGATTTCAATTTTTACATATGACAAGAAACGTTAATGTGATTCGGGAAATGAAATTATTTTGATCCCAAGATTCTGCCGTTTCGAGATTTCCCTATTGGCCCTATTGCATTATTTGGGCCCCACCACAAGCCCCAGAATAGGAGGAAGCACCTACTGGACTCTGGGCCTCATTTTATTCAATTTTATTTAGGGCCTTTCAGGTTTGCGGAACCCCTAAGTTCCAAACTTAATATATACCCCTGCCCCATATGGGAAACTCACCCTTACGGAATTATCCAGGGTGTAGTGAGTACATGGGACCCCACAGGCTTTCACAATTTTTTTAGCGTTCGGCTCTGAAAATAAAAAATATATATTTTTTACAATAATCTGCAATTTTAGCTGAAAATGTTTAATTTTAAAAGATCTTGGAAAAAAAGCCCCCAAAATTGTGTTCGCAATTTCTTCCAATTTTGGGCAATCCCCTATGTGGGTGTAACTGCTGTTTGGGGCAATGCAGGGGTTCAAACTGGGAGCGTATTGGTTTTGGCGCCAGATATTGGTGGGGCATGTCGCATCTGCAAAGCCCCAAAGTACTAGAACGGTGAAACCTTCAGAAGTTTCCCCTATTTTTGATTCAACACCCCTCAAGGTCTCATTAAGGGTGTATTGTGATTTTGGGTGACAGGTTTTCCCGTAGTTTTTTTTTGCATTGGGCCTTGGAAATGGAGGGGGAAACGCAAGTTCGCCATTGTTTTTGGGCTTCATTTTTAAAGTATCGCCATTGGTTTTAATGCGGGATAACTTTACTTTGGGGTGGTAAAATTTACAAGGGATATAAATTTTATATAGTTTTTTATGTTTATTACTTTTACAAATAGAAGCGGTTTTTATTAAAAAGTTGCGTTTTTATGTTGCCTTTTTGAACAGCTTAGCTTTCTTAATTTTTTGCATATGAAGCTGCTTGTGGGCTTGTTTTTTCGAATGAGTTGTGTTTTTATTGGTACCATTTTTGGGGGCTTTGGAATGCTTTGATCACTTTTATTAGGTTTTTGTGAGGCATTTTGTACATAAATACAGCTATCCTGGTAGTGTTTTTTATTTGTATTTTTTTAAGGGGTACTGTGGGTTTAAAAAGGGACATGCTAGTTTTATTCAGCAGGTTGATCCGATTACAGCGATACCACATTTGTTATTTTTTTTAATGTTTTACTGCTTTTACACAATAAAAACACTTTTATTTGAAAAGGAAAACACATTTTTGCATCATCGCGGTCTGAGAGCCATAACTTTTTTTATTTTTCTGTTTATGGAGCTGTATAGGGACTATTTTTTTTTTTGCGGGATGAGTTGACGTTTTTATTGGTTAAACATTTTTGAGGGGGACAAGACTTTATGATCGCTTTTAAATCCGTTTTTTGGAAGCAGGGTGAAGAAAAAACTGCAACCTTTGGCAGTGTTTTTTATTTTTATTTTTAATAGCGTTCACCGTGCAGTATCCGTTAGTTGTTTTACTCTGTGGGTTGAGACGATTACGGTGATACCAATTTATGTGTTTTTTTTATTTGAAAGCACATTTTTTTGAAAAAAAAGTGTTTTTATTGTGTAAAACAATATTTTTGCATCGCTGTTTTCTAATAGCCATAACTTTTTAGATTTTCTGTATACAGAGCTGTGTAAGGGCTTTTTTTTTACGGGATGAAAATGGGCGTTTTAATTGGTACAACTTTGGCATTTATATTAGTTTTGATCGCTTTTTATTCCATTTTATGTGCTGGCAGGATGTACAAAAATCGCAATTCTGTGACTGTTTTTTGTTTTTGTTTTTTACGGCGTTCACCGTACGGGTTAATTAACGTGACAGATTTATTGGATGGGTCGCTACGCACGCGTGATACAAATATGGGTACTTTGTTTATTTTTGTTCTTTTTTGGGGCGATTGGGGTTTGTAAAGGGGAACAAGGCGGTTTTACATGTTTTTATTTTATTTTTTGTGTTTGTGTTTTAACTTTTTTACACTTTTTTGTTTACTTTTTCACACTGGTTACACTTTTCCCCCGGGGGGAATTGCATGAACAATTGTCAGATCGTTCATGCAATAGGAGATCAGCATACAGCTTTATAGCTGTAAGCTGGTTCCATGGCAACTGTCGTCACGCTGCCCACAATTTCATTGTGGGCATCGTGACGTCACCAGACAACCCGGATGCTGTCATTCAGAATCCGGGCTGTCTGGTAGGAGAATCAGTAGCGGCACTCAGTGCCATTACTGCGCCGGATCTCGGGCAGCAGGAGCTCACTCCTGCCGCCCGCAGCCGCGATGTCGCGACCACGATGTCGTGACATCGGGGGGTTAATTCCCCACGGCCGGAGCTCACTCCGGCCGTGGGGGATGCGGCATGATGCCAGCGGTAATATACCGCCGGTTCCATGCCGCGATCTTGCGCGCTCCGCTTGTGAGCGCGCAAGATCGCTTGACGTACTCATACGGCAATTTGCGGGAACCCCTACCCGACATTGCCATATGAGTACGGCAAATGTCGGTAAGGGTTAATGAGAGATAAGAGAGGGCAAGGAGAGGTGGTCGGTAACCTAAAGAAACTAGTGTATATTAGTAGTTACAATCTTCTTTATTTCCTGAACAAAGCAAAATCAACAAATCAATGTATTTATTAAAAGTCTCAGGCTAATGCTACATGGCCTTGGACAAAAATCATCCAAAAACCGACTGTTTTTTGTCCTATGCACAACCACGATTTTTGCCACGTTTTGCGCAAAAAACACTGTTGGATCTCGTTTTTTACCGTCGGTTTCCCATACAATCAATTATACGGCCGACGGTAAAAAAAAACGAGATCCAACAGTGGTTTTTGCGTAAAACGTGGCAAAAATCGCGGTTGTGCGTAGGACAAAAAACAGTCGATTTTTGGATGATTTTTGTCCAATGCCATGTAGACATAGACTGAGACTTTTAATAAATACATTGATTTGTTGATTTTGCTTTGTTCAGGAAATAAAGAAGATTTTATCTACTAATATACACTAGTTTATTTAGGTTACTGACCACTTCTCCACACTCTCTCTTATCTCTCATTAATTCAAGCTGTTGTCAGTCAATCTGACCATGGTGAGTCACTCCCTGCTGAGTCTTATCTGTAGCACAAAAGCTTTGTTTGCCTAAGGTAATGACAAGTTTTAAGCCTTAGAGCTCTGTAGCCTTGTACACTACAATTTACAAACCTCAAGCACTCCTTTCACTCAAATGAAATTGGCTAGGAATAGCAGAGCTGATATGCCAATAGCTGCTATAGAACCACTTACAGCCTATTCAGGTCATGTGAGTCTGAACTGCCTATGGCTCTGTGAAACTCCATGGTGAGACAACACTTTTCAGACATATTCATGTTATAAATGTTTGATAGATGCAGGTCCTGCCTCTGGGAGCTGCACCTATCTTTTGTAAATGAGGATCCCCTTACTCCATGTTGGTGTCATGCGCAGCTGTACTCAGAATCCCACCGAAGTAAATGGAGAGAGCCGCACCTTGCCAATCACTGCAGTCACAATACAAACAGTGATGCAGAATATGGGGACCCCTGTTCTTGAGATGGGTATGATTCCAGAAATGGGATCTGCATGTGTCCTTCTCCTTGGTCCTTTAAAAGTCTAGTGTTCTTGCTTTTTATGGCATATTTAAAGGAACTTTCCTATATGTCCGGCTCCCTGAGTTATCATTTCCTGTTGATGTTATCATTGGTGGCAACAACATTACTATTTGTGACCTTTTTACTTGTTTTGCATTATCCCTATTGTGTGCTGTCCACCTTCACGTTTGGCTTGTTTTACATGATGACCATACTCTGCCTGTCTTGACCTATTACATTAATGACCATGAGTATTTTCTGATCCTTCTGTACCACATTCTAGAATGTCAACCATTGCTACAGGAGACAGCGACAAAGCTGGTCACTTAAAAGTCCCCTCTGATGTAGATCCAGATTCCTTTATAGGGGTTAAAGGGTGAAGACCAGGAGGCAACCTTTAGCCATGCACCAAATTCATACACAGCCAAGGGATTCACCATCACCTTCAGATAGGAGTCGTGACAAAGGCAAAGTCTTAACATGAAATAAAATGATTAAATAGTTATTAAGTCACACAAACATTAGTAAATCATTATAGAGAAAGAGCATGTCTGCTGAATATATAGACAAAAAAATAATTTTTGTCTGCTGTACAATTATTTAAGCTTGAGGATAAAAACACATATTAATGGATGCTACATGTCGGCTCCCAGGTGTCTAACCTAGGACCAAAGAATTCTGAGTACATATAAAACACCCCATGATGGTATAACCCACCCTGTCACATCTAATGATCATCTTCAAAATCTCATGATGCTATCTTAAGCTTTCCAAGACTCCTTTTTCAAAATGCTTATTTTCGACAAAAAAGCAGCTTTTCAGTAAGCCTAATTTTATATGTGGGACTCACAATATAATATTTGCTCATTTAATTACAAGACACGGTATAATGTGTAAGCCACAAAGTTAGGCATTGCGTGGGCATGTATGGGGAAGACAGACACTTTCAGCATGCAATTAGGTCTACTCTTAGAACGTCACAATTTATTCAATTAATGTCAACAGTAAAATAATTATTAGTTAGAAAGCAGCAGACTTAGTATATGAAAGCATCCATTAAATGTTTCCACTTTAAAACATATATAATCTCGGGGCTGGTATGTTACCCAGGTCTAGGAGATCTCTCCAAAGTTACTAACCCGTAAGTAAAACGGAGATGTGTTCTTCTTTACATTTTTATTTGGGTTTCTCCCCCCTGGCAAAATTAACCTTTCATAGTTAAAAACCCCGGCCCCCCCCCCCCCCCTTTTCCTTAAATAATGTTATCTGTCCAACCTCTTAACAATCAGGACCAGCTCACACGATTTTTGTTGTGCTTTCCTTTTGCAACAGGGTAATTCAGGGGTGATTTCGCAGGGTTTTAATATGCCCTGTCTGCCTGGCAGGACTTGGCAGGGAGTTCATCAGCAATTTGTGCAAACATAACTTCAAAATGGGGTGCAATATTGGTGGGTTTAATGTGTGAGGAAAATTACACATAAGAAAGCCACCCCCACAGCCCCATAATCAAAATCACTGAAATAGCGCAGTCACCAAGAAGCCCAAAATCAGTGCTTGCAAAGCCCTTCCATAGGAAGTAGCCCAGCAGGGGAGGTCGACACATCAAAATAATACTCTTTTATATTCGTTAGAACCTGACTCAGGCAAACACACATGGGCTTTCACAAAAGAATGGAGAACAAAGGGCTAGGAGTGACCGGCACCCAAAATTTAAAGGATTTATGAGAGAACGTGTATCCGAGGTCCACTGTGGTTTTTTTTAAAATATGAAATTCCCACGCGTGTAGCTGCCCTCCCCGTTCGTAGGATGCGGGTAAGGGAGAAATCCCCCAAAATGGCCTTTGAAAACCAAATAGGTAGGCATGGTGGTCCCGGCGTTTGCTTTGGCCATCAGGTTTTGTGGTGTCACTGGTCAGTTCTGCGCCAAGGCCTGCTGGTATGGGCATTTTGTGTTTAGCCACAAAAAACAGCATGGCGGGGAGGGGGAGTGTGCAGACCATCCCAGGGTTTTGAGTGGGGGTGTGGGGGTGCCGTGGGCTGTTTTAAATTTTGTTTAAGCCCCCAAGCCCAGTTGCCTATTATTGTTCATTGGAAGGGGGTATCTGACACCAGCATTCCAGGAGCACCCACACAGAAGCCACATTAACCCCCCCCCTCATGTGTGCCCAGCAGAAAGCCAACCTAAGGTAAATAGACAAATCTTGCTGCCTCTTTGTTTGTAACCTTTACTCCTATTTGCACCTGGGACCAATATCTGTATAGTATTGTCCCTATGTATTTCTTGTTTGTCTAGTGCGCCCTCCAAGGCGAATTAAATCTATAAACTTTAATCTGAGCTAGTCTGTTGTCTTGATAATCAATCTCACCCGCCTTATTCTCGGTCTTTAATATATCACTACCCAAGGCGGGTTTCCTGCCTTGCTGGTAAGTCTGTAACAGACCCGGCCCTTAAAAGCTAACGAGGAACTGGTGGCAGTATTGGGCTGACAGAGCTCTGGTTAACCAGCGTGGGTAAACAGATCTCTCCCAGCCGTTCAGGGTTGTGGGCGAGTAGAGTGCCCTCTCGCACCCCCTGGGTCTTCCTGTGCCCGTGTGGACAGGGGTTAACTGTGAAACCGTATCCGACTGACCTTGTGCGTACCCTAGGGGGAGCGCAACGTCACAACACACCCCTAGTCAGGCTGTCGACCCTTGAGTGGGCCCGGCGGGCAGGTTTTCCTGACACCCTGAGTGTATTCAAACTTTAGATAGAAAAGTGAGGGGTCTAGTGGTGATTGACTTGCTGGAAGGAGATGTTGCAGAAAGAAAAGCGCATACAGTTCTTTTTCAATGATATACTCTAGAATGCTTTGCTTTTGGGAGGCACTTATGCTTGCTGATTTCAGGGACATACATAGGGTTCAGTAAGTGGGATGGTCCTTGCAAGTATTAGTTACAATGGTTATGGATGTTGGTTTGGAAACAATTTACTTCACCTACTGTAGGTACTTGCTTGAAGAGCTACTAATTTGCTCACTTGCTAAAAGGGCCTCTCTATTGGCCTTGCCTCTGCCACTCCTTGGTAGGAATTGCATGGCATACACTCTGATCTACAAGTCCACCTGTTTTAATGCAAACATTGGGACTTGCCTACAGAATGTCACATGAACACACATTTACCAATCACCACCACCTACAGATATCTGTATGCTAGTCTCTCTTATCTAACTTGACTAACAGCTTGGTACACGAGGCTGGAAATAATTGCCGCCATGTTGCCAACTGTACAAAACCATAGGAGGTTAAAATAAATGCAACTGGTAGAATTCACACAAAATAACAATAAGGGCATCTTAACACAGCACACCATAGTGTGATCCAACAAAGTTTGGCAATGAAGGTTGCATCCTACAGTTTGTAATAGGGTTATGTACAGCCAACCTACCACACTCCCCATGTTTACCCTCCTTACAAGCTTTTCTGTTGGGTCAGATAAGATGGGATAGCCTTCACTCCACATTTGCAGCAAAAAGCCTTTAGTGTCCCAAACCTTGTCACCAGTTCATGAGTTGCCCTTCCTTGAACCACTTATGGTGAGTACTAAGCACTGTCTACCAGAAACCCCGCACAAGATTTCCTCTAAAATGTGTTCTTGCTTCTGTATGTGTTTGTAAATTTGATCTCCTTATTCTCCTTGTAGAGATGTACAATGTTGTGCAAATGATTTAGACAGATGTGGAAAAAATGCTGCAAAGTAAAAATGCTTTAAAAATATTTGGTGTGACCTTCCTTTGTCTTCAAAATGGCATCAGTTCTTCTAGGTACAAGTATTTACAGTTTCTAAAAGACAGGGAGGTTGTTCCAAACATCTTGGAGAAGTAACCACAGATCTTCTGTGGTTGTAGCTTCTCAAAACCTTCTGTTTCTTCATGTAACCCTAAACAGACTGGATGATGTTGAGATTAGAGGTCATATTATCATTTCTAGTACTCCAATGGCAAAGAGTGATCACACCAAATATTGAATTTATTTGATTTCTCTTTTGTGCATCCGCTTTGCATTTGGATAAAATAAACTATTAATACTTCTATTTTTGAAAGCATCCATACTTTGCATTTTTTCCACATCTGCCTAAAACTTTTGCATAGGACTGCAGATTGTATGATGTTTATGGTAATGATCCCTGGAAAAAGGACAAGACATAGCTCATCGGTAAAGAAAAGAATCAGTTTTAATGTTGACTCTTCTGTAAGTTAATAGTCAACCATTTTAAAATGATGAGAGTTACCAGCTGAACTATACACTCTTTCTCAGAGAGCAATGCCATATGTACAGGCTTCCACCCTACACTTCTCTACACAGACTGCACTGACTGCCTTGATCAGGAGCAACAAATCCTAACAGTTGTTTCTGCAGATGTCTGTTTTAGGTTTGCTAATAACCTAAGGCATGTTTCAACCCTTTTGGGACCTGGCACTGTAGAACGTTTTTTGGCGCTTTCATAGATAACTGCTCTAAAGGTGATATACAGTATTAGATTAGGTTACATAGTTACTAGTTAGTACGGTTGAAAAGGGCACGTGTCCATCAAGGTTGTTATGCATTGCAAATCAGACACATTTACGTCAATGTAACTGACCTGCAATACCAGACACAACCTAAAGACAAGTGTGGCACTGTTCTTGTAGGGGCCTATATTTTCTGATTCTCGACAACACCACTGTATGAATTGAGATATTTCTGTTAGGATTTAAGAAATCTTTTGAATTCACTTGGAAATAAATTAATGTTATAAATAAGATGTAGTCGGGATTCCATATCCTTAATGAAAGGGGAAAGGCCCCTGCCCCAATTGCTCTTTTATTACATTTTAAAATTTAAAATTCTTAAGGCTTTAATGAGCGGCTGGCATTAAGAAAATGTCATACCCGCCTTGCAAATAAACTTTTTTTAATTTTTGATGACTTCTACGCCAAGAAGGAATATTTTAGTTTTGGGGACAGGGAGGTAAAGCAAAGAAATATTTGAGCTGATTCCTCTACAAATCTGTGGAAGAGAGAGAAGACAGTGTTTTAACTACCTTACTGTCTATACTAGAAGAGGATTAACACCTCAAATAGCCATGGAAAGTCTGATTCAAACCAACACCTACAAGACTTGGGCCATTCACTTGTTCCATGGCTGAATAGAAATGCAGTCTTTCAATACATTTCATTAATTCAATATTTTTATGTCATTTTCTTTTCCTGCACATTTGTGTTTTGATCTGTGTCTAAGATAAATAACAAACACGACGCCTTTCTGAAAAATGCCCCTGTTTCCAGAAAGCGGCCAGCGACAGCTCTTAACCGTGACATGATTTGCTTCATGGAAACTGTGTCTGGTACTTTTGTCACTTGTGTTTGTAAAATACGGTTCTGTCTTGGCTCAGGTCATTAATTTTACCTGTCCTGCGGTTAAGGTTGGTACCATTTTTTGGATGATTTTAAAAGTTTTTACAACTGATTTTATTTCAGAAAATACAGTTTATGGATTTTTAAGTTCTGTATGTGAGCTGATTAATATGTATACTGTGGGAAGGAACAAAGGATTTGAAAGGAAAGAGAGCACAATCAGTTAAAGAGAGTAAATTTTAAAGATTTCCATCATGATCATGCGGAAAGATGACTAAGATGTTAGAGAGGTAAATAGATAGAAGACAGACTGAGAGAGATAGACAGATAAATTGGATAAAAATTAGGAGATGACTAGTAAATAGATAGAAGAGATTGA
>JAODAL010063284.1:0-19323 GCA_025379985.1 Phyllomedusa bahiana
TGTAAAAATTCAAATTCTGTTGCAAAATACACTCCACTGCTTCTTCACACAATTCCAGTCAATCTGATTGTGAAGATGTGTGACAATTGTCACAGAAAGCATGTAGCATTATGTAGCACATTCTTTTCTATTCTGTGATATTATTTTCTTTGTATGAAAGTGAGGGCGTCTTTCATTACATAAATATATTGTATAAGTATGTATCCATGTAATATATATATATTATATATATATATATATATATATATATATATATAATATATATATAATATTATATATAATATAATTATATATATATATATATATATAATATACACACCACTAACGGATTTTACAACCTCTCTTCACTTATATTCATATGTGTGCATGAAATTGAGACTAAAGTAAGATGATGTCCTGCTTCACCTGCTTGGGAGGTAAAACTTCTTCTTTGGGGGAGCACCATTAAGGTGTATGGGGATTTATGGGCAATGCAATGCTCCATTGAAAATACAGTATTTAAGTAAGCTATATGTAAAGAGCTGGGACTCTAGTGCCACCTATTGGAAGTGGCTCTACTTCCAATAGGTGCCGCTAGTATCTTAGCTCCCTCCCCTTGAGCTTATGTACATACTGCTTCACCCAGGCACATGGACCCATCGCAGCAATAGTACACTTTCCCTACAGCACAGCTGGTTAACATCACAATCAGTATATGTAACATCATAGTGATAAAATACTTTTATGTCAACCTTAATCACTGATGGGTTGTATGATTTTAGTATTGAATGTTCATTGAGCTAAAGAATTAAAGAAACTTTGTGGCATACTACATAAAGTACTGTACATTGTAACATTTTACTGTTCAAGTGAACACTATGCTGAAGCCACAGAACCTTTTGCATTCAATCCATTATGTTCTACTTATACTCGCTACTATAGTGAGTAAGGTGCTTTGTGAAAACTGAATACATTACTACACTTGTATATGAAGTATATATAATAACTGTGTTGTCACTTTAGCAGAGTTCCTTTATAGCATATTTAGTTGGTTCATTCAAAAGCAATACCTTATAGATATTTGGGCTGAAAGTAAAAATAGCATTAGTTTTCCAATATTTAGTGCACAGTAAACGCCTACCTGTCAGTGGTTCAGAAATACAATATACAGCACCTCTTCAGCCAAATAGTACAAATAACTTGCATGTGCTCATGAATGTTCCTGTTCTCTTACTTTGCATAGTATCTTATTTGTTCTCTAGTGCTGATTTCCATATTTTAAGTAGACCGAGTAACAAGTTTCTACCATCTTGAAGGCTATGGACCCCATGGAGAAATGCTTTAGTCGATCAGTTACTCATCTACTTACAGAGATGCTTCTCCGACCTCTTTTCTTGCTCTCCATATATTCACCATAATAACACCAGTATGTTTTTTTAGCCTACCTGTAAGAGGATACAAGGATGAGGCATTCCGTAACTGAAGTAAAAACATATACAAGTGATTTGTGAAGCGGGCAAAATTTTCTATGTTTTGCATAATTTTAACTTAAAACTACATAGTATTTTCACTCCGTTCCAAAAGTAGAGAAAAGATTCAAATCAAAGCTTGATTTAAAAACATTAGACTTGATAATTTTTTTTTATTCAGGAAAATGACCCAATATATCAAAGTATGTTAACCTTTAGGATAAGAAGGTAATTTGAGGGTGAAATTAGAGTCAGGTTTTTCCAATCAATGAGACGACAATCAAGTGTGAGTGGGTGACCTGCTTTATTTAAAGAGCAGGAATTGATCAAAGTCTGATCTTCACAACATGTTTTTGGAATTGTTTACAATGAAGCGGTCATCAGTGTGTGATGTTGCCAAAGGACGTCAACATATTTGCCTTTTTGTGACTCTTCCAGTTTATCTATATCTCTGTTGCAACCTGTTGATGACACTCTGTGACACTCTAAGCTCAGTGGCCACTTCTGTCTGAGATCATCCTGTTTGAAGTCTCACAATGGCGAGTTACTGTCGACCAATTGTAAGGTGTTGTCTTGGTCTCATGATGTCAAAATGAGAACACCATGATGAGGAGGACTGTTTATATACCAATTCAAATTGATCTCCTAAATTTATTGGGCGATTCAGGAATCAAACACCTGTGAATTTTGCCATTAAGCTCCTTGTTAGAGATCAGCAAGTTATACAGAAAGTACTGAAACACTGATCAGTTGGACATGTGCTTTCTAAAGTTAGGAACAGTCTTAATTATTTCATTGAAAAAAATAAAATCAATTTTATGTTCATCCTGAAATTTCAACCAAAAGCCAAATATCCCTAACATTTTGTGAGTAGTGTATAAAAACCCACAAGGTCACAAAGGAAGCCAAGGTAACCTTTAAGCAACTAAGAGCCTTTCTCACATTTTGCTCTCCAAAAAGACCAATGATGTCCATCTGTAGTCTATTAAAGATTGCCTGGACAAGCCAAAACACCTTAGCCTCTAAGCCGTGCAGGACTAATCAACAATTACCGGAAATGTTTAGATGAAGTTATTGCTGCACAAGGGGGTTGTACCGGATACTGAAGGCAAAGGTGCACATACTTTTGCCACTCACATATATGTGATACTGGCTAATGTTCCCCAATAAATAACGACAGAGTATCTACTTTTATAACTTGTGTGAAAATCTGATGTAAGATAAGGGAAAATTAAGCTGAAATATGGAAAATTCTGAAATAAACTTTAAAGCACTACGGTATATACAGCCCATATGTGTATCCTGGGAAAAAGCAATGCATTCTACTCCTTTTGGGGTATCCAGTCATTTCAAAGCCAGGTGTGCCCTATAAGTTTGTTGAATAATATGGTAAGACATGCAAATTTTTATAAAATTAAAGTATAGCAGTAAACTATTCACAGTAATATTAGTAGTGAATATACTATTTTTTTGTTTTTGTTTTAAAGATTTTAAAATGTTTTAGGTCAGGTTCGCATGTGTCTGGTGATCCAGAGCCAGATCAGATAGGAACACTGGATGCAATAAACTTAATGCAGTGCCCTCAGCATTGCATCTGGTGCCTCATTGGCTGAAATTGGGCATAGCACCAGACCTATGGATGATCTGGCATACATGCCCTCTGGCATACTTGCAAACAGGCTTGGACTGGCCCACAGAGTAGAAGGGGAAACCCCCAGTTTGCCCTGGGGCATGATGAACCCTTGGACATTGTGGGCAACTGAAAATAGCAGGCTTTGCAATGTTTTTAAGGAGAAAGGCAGGGTATTAGAAGCAGAAAGCAAGAGTCATACACAGTAGCTATAGGGTGGGCCCCAAAAATCAACTCCACTGATGGGCATCGGGAATCAACTTCACTGGTGGGCCCCAGTCAGCCCAGTCCAATACTGCTTGCAGCATTTTTGATCCAATGCAACCACACTAGATGGCAGCTAAATTAGATTACTAAACATATGTGATCCTAGCCTAAAAAGGTGCACTTAGTTTTATGTAAGTCTTTTTGAATCAAAACCAATACATCAAAGAGGATAATCCAAGTTACTTTAGCATAGCTCATCATGGAA
This sequence comes from Phyllomedusa bahiana, assembly GCA_025379985.1. Taxonomy (NCBI): domain Eukaryota; kingdom Metazoa; phylum Chordata; class Amphibia; order Anura; family Hylidae; genus Phyllomedusa; species Phyllomedusa bahiana. Next base: position 3,551 of record JAODAL010063284.1, read on the forward strand.
ATGTTCACATAACCTTGGATGGATCAAACCTTGCATTGCAAATACCTATTTTTAAGTGAATGAATCATCTGTACACCTCTCTGGTTGTGTCATCTGAAAACTGTAAAACTTTTATATTACTTTTAGATAATTTGTATATTATACATGTCACTTTAAAAGCACCAAGCTAATCTATAGAAACGTGATGTTTAGTATTTCAGGTATGATAGATAGATAGATAGATAGATAGATAGATAGATTAGAAATGTTGCATTATCCTAGATCAGCTATATACTGCCCTAAAAATTTGCGTCTGCTGCTTTAAAAAGGTACTGTATAGAAACGAATGACAAGGACATTATGTTGTGTTTGTTATCTCATGAACACAATACAAGTATCAGCACATGCTAAATATAAAGTATAATTGCTCTTAGGGTATGTTCACACGGCGTAATTGTGGGCCGTACTTTGGGGTGTAATTGCGCTGCAATACGCCCAAAGTACGGCCTGCAATTAAAGTAAAATCATAGCACTCATCGAGTGCTATAATTTTATAGCGTATTCCTTGACGCATACTGCGCACTGGGTAGACGAAAGTGAATGGGGGCTGCCACAGCTGGCCAACGTGTACTTCTAAAACATATGGTATATAGTTGCGCACACAGTACGCTGGCTATAAGTTGTGTGAATTCACCCTTACCAAGAGGGCAGTGATACTTGTGGACATTGACAAACAGTGATGACATATTCCTCTTCAAGTACATTTACTTTACTAAATTGCACTACAGATGGAGAACTTTTTTATCAGTAGACGTTGTGAGGAAGCTTCTTCTCACAGGGCTGCTCTCATTAATGGGGAGATGAGATTTAGTCATTATTAACATCGTATAAGAATAAGTCACCTTGTATAAAGATCTTAGGTAAGACTGGAGTTTTACACATTCTGCAACCTAAAAAACTAATGTCATTTTTTGCATTCTTTTGTTGATCACTTGTTACAAAATGGTACAAAAAGTGCAGGGTTTCTTGACCTTTTTAGAACCGTACATACTTAAAATGATTGCACTTCAGATTACCATTGTTTTGTTGTTTTCTGTTAAAGGCATTTATGGTTTGTAGCATGTCAATAGGATATGCCATAATTGTCTGATCGTTGTGGGTCCATACTGAGCAGAGAGGTGGGTGTGTTTGTGTAGCCCTTCATTCACTTCAAGTTCAGTGTCCAATCAAGTATACCACTCCGCTGTACTCTGAACTCCCATAGATCAGAATGGAAAGAGCCACACAAACATTACCTGCTCTGCACAGAGAGTTTTATGTGCCCCTTCTCATGATAGGTGCAAGTACCACAGGTGGGACCTGCACTGATTAGGCATTTCATTTCTCAAGATAGGTGTGGCTCTGCTGATATGTCATAGATGTCTGAGATGAGAACACTCTTTTAATATAGTAATACTCATACACAATTTTTAGCCCCAGGTCCAACAAAAAGAGGTCCATGTCCTTGCATGTCACACCACAGATGTGAGATTATTACACAGCCAGTAAATGATAACCTCAGTTTCATAGTTCCTTTATAGAATGTAGACAACACCAAAACTGTATTGCACTAGGAGTAGTCTGCCTATGATATTATTTATTACTTTAAGCTGATGCACTGTTGTATAAATAACATTTGAAAAATTGTATCTTTGACTTTCCTATATTGTGTCTGGTGTTTATTGTATGTGACACTAGATATATAGTAGAGATGTATAAAAATAAATATTTTACAAATTAATTCCTCATTATGTGTCTGTAATTCTCCATAGCATGCATACTAGCACTTAAAGGGGATGTATCGCTTCATCAGATCGGCTGTTCTTTTGTAGCTTGATTCTCTCAGTTCCTGAAATCCAGGCGTTTCTTCCCCTCCCAGCTGGGTGGTTTTTTTTTTAACTGAAGGGGGGATGACATCATCCCCCCTTCACTGTTAATGCTTGCTCCCAAGTCAGTGAGTTCAAATCCCCCCCCCACACACACACATCACTGTGTCGTTCCTCTCCCTATGCAGTCTTATTTTGTAAGAGCTGTTTACATACCACAGGCCTGCATTCAGTTCTAGACAGCCTTCTATGAACTCAGAGCACTGATCTCTCCTCCTCTCACAGCTGGAGTTTTTGTTACAGTTGAATCCAGTTTTCTATGAACTCCTCCAGATATGAAGTTTTTGACAGTAGTGGGAAATTTGCATGACCAATTACCAGCCTTTTTCCTGGGATGGAAAAGGAAGCGTAGCATTCATTGAACATGTACACTTCCCTTTTTCTATCTGGAAAAAGGCTGGTGATTGGTTGCACGATTTTGCTGGCAGCAAAATTCGGATTATGCCAAACCGACTCTACCTGAATCTGAAGCTCAACACTACTGTCCTTATTGAGGGGTGCGTAAGGTAGAAACATACGTGCAGTTTACGGTGGTGTGCTACTTATGTTGTAATGTAAATCCATTTTAGATTTTTTTGTTGTTAATTGACAATTTTCTACCTATTACTGTGGATAGAAAAGGTCAATCAGTGGCAGAGTGAAGCAGCTCATGAATAAGGTAAACTCATCTCTGTTAGTGCTGAAGAAATCTGGAGTAAAGGTCTCTGAAATGGCTTTACATTACAAGTGACTACCTCATGCTACCTTCAGTGACTAAGAGCCATTGAGCTTGAAATACGTCAGCGTTATCTTTGCCTTGTATACCATGTCACATTCTTAGATTTTTTTTCAATAAAGGGACCTTTTTACACTTACTGAGGCGTGCTGTATCTCAAGTAATTTTCTGGACGGCAGCATAAAGCACCTGACCATTTCCCTTTAAAGAAAGACTACTGGCTAATGGTTACTAGAATCACTTGTTTGCTTGGGCTCTTTAAAATCTATTCGCAGTTATGACTATATATTAGAAGCAAGACAAATTATAGCTGAAAAACAGATATATAGTTAATTAACCACTTACCTACTGCTGAAACATAATTTATGTTGTAGTGATAGACTCTTAAATAGGTAAACGTTTTTGAATGGCAGCTGAACTGTAGTGGTTTGGGTGCCTGATGGTTCTGCAATCAAGAACAGTACCCGAAGTGCCTAGTGCCCACCAATGAAGTTGAATCATAGGACCCATAAGTGGAGTTGATTCATAGGACACACCATTAGAGTTGATTCTGCAGCCACTGTACATGACTGCACATAGTACGCATGGCTCTTCCAATCTACCTCTTGCTTTTTACCACTTTTTCTGCCTTTCTTTCCCCCAGGCTTGGGCAAGTCCAAATCTAGTCAAGTATCAGTCCGCAGTCCCATAGACTTAGGAGGTAAGGTGCTTACTCATCCCCTGCTACATCCATATGGTGGTGCTGATGACCCTATTCCTGTGATCTACGGGGGTTCAAGAGTTCGGACCCTTACCAATTAAACACATCACCAATCCTTTGGATATGTGATATAAGTTTTTATCATGAGAAGACCCCATTAACACCTTTCTGACATGTGACATTTACATCACGGTGTTAGGGGATATATAGTGGGTTAAGGAGCTGTTTGTTACACCTGCTATAAGTGGCTAAATTTGGAGATATCTCCAACCAAGGATGTTTAACCACTACAACATTATTTAGGTGGGGGCGACAAGCTTGCAGTGTGTAACCTGATGTGGTGTAATAGAAATGTGGTAATTGTACACTGTGCTGCAATAGATCAGTATTACAATATAGTGAACAAGCCTCTTAGTGGTCTGGTACACTAAAGGGACTAAAAAATGGAAGAAAGAAGACAACTCTAGGATCAAACTACAGAAACGGTTTATGGTCTGTTGCTATGGAGACAGTCTGCATAGGAGATGTTTAATTTAGGACTAATGCAAAGCTGCTTTATTTTAGATACATTGGGTCAATAACAAAAACATATCCTTTAATGTAGTTCATGATTGGTAATGCAGTAAATACAGTGAAAAAATACTGTGGGCAAAGCCCACAACAAAATTATTGTGTTCCTTTTCTGGAATTTGTCATTGCTGGATGACACTAACAGGCAGTCTATGCCTTACTGTTATCCATGACTATTCAATACAATATATGTATGCTACAGTATATTATTTAAGCTCGGGCAGATAAGCAGATGTCAAACATATTTGATAGGAAACAAAGAGATAAAGTATGAATAATCCAGTCCAAACTAGGATTACCCATCTGGTCGCTTTTAAAGGATTTATAGCCCTTACAGACTATAATCTATGTCAGGAAAATAAAAGGCTTTGGTCATTAAATAGTTTCAATGTGGCATGTGACTTCCATTTGAGAGGAAAAGGCATTGACCTTCTAACAATGAAGGTACTAATAAGATAGAAAAATATATGTAAAGTACATCTTGTCTGTCGTTCATCCCACACCAAAACAGCAGAAGGAATTGCAATCAATCATTTTAGTCACTGAGATAACATGCATTCATGTTTACTAGTATGGAATGAATGAAATGCATTTCAAGTGTCTCAACATTGTTAAGGAGGGCCCCTGGGGACTTGAACAAGATGTTTACTGAGTTACAAAGTGCTGTAAATAATTGCAAAATGTAATTGACATATTTGTGTATTTAAAATTACTATGTATTAATAGAAATATGTTATATGTAGTATACACTTGCACATTCCTTAATGAAATGGGTGGACCAACTTTTTTATAAATCAGATAGTTTGCATTTATTTGTTATGCTATTAACATCACAAACAAAGATAATATTCAACATTCTCACAATAAAAATCTGGACAATCCACATACCTAGGGCAACTGTAAAAAAAAATTATATTAAAAGATGTGTAGCAATATATGCCGGTGCTTTTATCAACACGATTTCCTACTTTACTGGTATTATAGCATGGTTGTAGGTAGGAGGAATAAGCTATTTATGTATACAGTGAAGGAAATAATTATTTGATCCCTTGCTAATTGTGTAAGTTTACCAACTGATAAAGACATGAACAGTCTATAATTTTAAGGGTAGGTTAATTTTAACATTTAGAGATAGAATATCCAAAATAAAATCCAGAAAATCACATTGTATAAATTATATAAATTTATTTGCATTTTGCTGAGAGAAATAAGTATTTGATCCCCTACCAACCATTAAGAGTTCTGGCTCCTACAGACCAGTTAGACGCTCCTAATCCACTCGTTACCTGCATTAAAGACAGCTGTCTTAAATAGCGGCCTTTATAAAAGACTCTTATCCACAGACTCAGTCAGATTCTAACCTCTACAACATGGGCAAGACCAAAGAGCTTTCCAAGGCTGTCAGGGACAAGATCATAGACCTGCACAAATCTGGAATGGGCTACAAAACCATAAGTAAGACGCTGGGTGAGGAGACAACTGTTGGTGCAAGAAAATGGAAGAAATACAAAATGACTTTCAATCGACATGGATCTGGGGCGCCGTGCAAAATCTCACCTTGTGGCGTATCCTTGACAATGAAGAAGGTGAGAGAGCAGCCTAAAACTACTTGGGTGGAACTTGTTATTGATCTCAAGGCAGCTGGGACCACAGTCACCAAGAAAACCATTGGTAATACATTATGCCATAATGGTTTAAAATCCTGTAGTGCCCACAAGGTCCCCCTGCTCAAGAAGGCACATGTGCAGGACCGTCTGAAGTTTACCAATGAACATCTGTGAGTGATGGGGAGAAGGTGCTGTGGTCAGATGAGACAAAAATTGAGCTCTTTGGCATTAACTCAACTCGCCATGTTTCTGTAAATTGCTGGTGTAGGGACTCACAAGACATGAGGAGCCGTGACGAGGCTTGTGAGCTTGTGTATTGGGGCCCCTGTACCAACTAATACCTCATATTTAACATTTTTCCAGTATGCCATATTTTTTATCTGCCCAACAGTGCTGGGGAGCAGAGTGTGCCTGTGTTGTGTTGGACACTTAGAAAATGCTGGGCAACCCGCCTAATCTAATAGTATGGGTGTCACTAATAGGCTGTAAGACAGCATGATGTACCACACGTATCTGTATTTATAGCACCCTTCTGTATCGCCTTATTATATGCAATTATAATACCAGCAACCACCCCCCTCATGTATTGAGAGTCTGTGAGTGGTTGTTTTATTGGTATTTTTGCATTTGTGCAATCTCCCCATGTATTATATAGTGGCTTTTCTGCATGCTGGTGTGAACAGGTGTCAAGTTGGTGTTCAGTTGTTCATCTAATTGTTCCCCTAGCAGTGGGGGGTATGTGAGCTTTTGCTCAAGCAATTAGCTGCACCTGTAATTTTTGCCAAGTTAGCATAAAGGCCAGAGTTGCCAGCTTCCAGTTTAGTTCAGCCATTGAGCTGTGAACGTGCCCCAAAGAATTGGAGTGCTTTTTGAGTAACTAATGTCCCATTTTTTGTATGTTTTCTCAGCAAAATTTCAAATAAATCTATATAATTTATACAATGTGATTTTCTGGATTTTATTTTGGATATTCTATCTATTCTATGTTGTGCTATAAGGCTCCTCAATGAAGCCAATGAAGATTTCCGTAAGAAGAAAGTTATTTAAATATATATATGTCCCTGGACGTAGGCAAGTAAAAATATCCTTCCGCTGTTGACACTAAAATTTTACTACTTTTTTTGTCTGAAGCAGAAAGCATATTGGATGATAGTAAATGATTAATGCTTGGATTAATGTTTCTGGAATGTGTTGAATTTAAAGCACAAGTTTGTTTGGCCAATAGGTATTTAATCTAAAAATTTACAACTACTGCTAGATATCTTACTAACATATTTTACCTCCTTTCATCTTCTATTCTTTTCTGTTTCACTGATGGCTGTATGTGCTGCTGGTGTACAGAATTCTGGGGTTTACTAGTGAATCCTGACTGCAGTCTCCTACATAATCAGGTTAAGTAGAAGCTAGCCTTAGGCCTTAATCAAATGATTTTAATGCAACTGCATTTTAATGTCTGCATTATGGTCATAAGTCCTAGTCTGACCCTGGGTATAATGACCTCAAATAACAGCATTATAGGGAATGTGTGTGGTGTATATCTCAGACAGGGCTCTAAAAAGTAGATCACAAAAAACAAATGCATGCAAAAGAAAAACCTGGTGTATAGTGCACCATAATGACTTGAAAAAAAAAGAGAAATAAAAAGATGTAATAATATAAAAATAGATGTTATACTACAGTGACTTATTTTATAATTTTGTAATGCTTTAAAAGGCTCTTGATATTTATTGTGCGTTACAGTGATTTATTTTAGCATATAGCTTATGTGGTTTAGGCAAAAGATCCCTATTAACAGACTTGCACAGAGGCCAAATGTAGTTGTTGGTGCCAAAATTGAGTAGTATAAAGAACAAAATGTATCACTGTGTCAAGGGAAACAGTATAGATATCCTAAAAAAAGACTGTAAACAAGGTCAAAATGTATCATTCAAGAGGAAGGGCAGTCACAAGTTACAGCTCCCTGGCAATGACAGTTAATTGGTTCTCTACAAAACATCCCAAAACTGTGCCAGTAGTAATAACCACTAAACCTTTACTTTTAGTTAAAGGGGTTTTGCCAGGACGTGCCTTATCTGCTAAGAAGCAATATAAACAAAGCCACGCTGAGCTGAGAGAGCAAGAGACACAGCCAGAGCACAGAGCCATGCATAAGGGATCGTGTGAAATGTTCACTCAAATAATCAAACTACAACTAGTGGATTCTGTATACAAACGACAACACCTTTTCTCCACAGCAGCTTGAAAGCTTCTTCATGTTCCCTGTCATCAGATAAAGCAGGGATCTACTCAGATAATCACACTACAACTAGGGGTATACAAAAGACAGCATATTTCTACCCAATGCCTTGAAAGCTTCTTCAGCTCCCTCTCATCAGATAAGAAGTGCTCTCTGCGCAAGACCGGCCAGCAGCTCTTGTCAGGTCGTATCTAATAGAAGCTTTTAAGTAACTAAGGGCAGGTAATGCAGCCTGTAGCTCTCTCAGGCTGCAATATTTTTAATCACATATATTTAGAAAAGTGATTAAATACCCATTTTGGAGGATCCCACGTCAACATTATATTGTGGCAAAACCCCTTTAAGACTCAGATTAATAAGCTCTACAACCAATTCCCAAAGAGGCGTAGTCTGATAAAAGGAGAAAAAAACTCTGATCACATCCTTCAATTACATCTACATGTGGCCAAACGGTATCTTTGACTACAATATACATTACCTACTGCTAAAATTCTGCTAATTTATCGCTAAAGGATTAAGTCAGATAAATCCCCTTAGGGTGCGTTTACACGGCACTGACCAGTATTTGGTCTTTTTTTGTCATGCAGGGGGATGGATTTTGTCCGCGGTTTGCAGATGCAAGCTTTCTCCCTTCACACCCACATGTTCATGCTCCGGCCGAAAACCGGGTGGAAGAATTAACATGTTCTAAGTTTTTCGGACTGCCAGCGTTGTCAAAAGCCGTCCGGCGGAAAATCTGTGCAGTGGGGAGTGCTGCACGGATTTTCCATTAAAGTCTATAGGGGAGCGGTGCTTGTCGGTTTTCAGATGGTTTGTAAAACCGCAAACCGTCTGAAAAACTGACCAGTAAAATGTGCCATGGGGACAAGCCCTAAAATGGGACCTGTCACATAGTTTATATTGCCTTTCCTGAGAGCAGTATTAGCTAGTGACAGACACCCTGTTTCCAGTGGCTTAAAGTTTTATAGGACAAAGGGAAAAAGCTAGAGGAATTGATATGTCAAATTAGTACATACTTCTAAAATGAATACTGGCATATCTCGTATTCTAATCAATCGAAACTGCTAGCTAAATCATCACCAAGATTTAGAGGTTATAGTCTATTTAAGGGTTAGACTATGGTTTAGCCATCTTCATGCTAGTATATTCTTCTGTGAATTAAAAATGACTTATATTATTTTCTGTAATAAGATAAGTTTAATAACAAAAAATAAAATATTAATAAAATAAGACTCAGGGTATGGTCACATGAACAAAGTGCTGCCATATAGTGGCACGTACTGTGCGCGCCACTATACATCCGCAGATTCAAAAGGACACGCTGGCCAGCATGTACCTCTGAAGCCTCTCTCTGTCTTTCTCCCTGGGCGCGTATTCTGCACTGAAGGAAAGAACAGGTAATCATGGCTCTTAATGAGAGCTATGAATTACCGTAATGTCGGCCCGTACTTCGGGTGTATTGAAGTGTAATTACGCGATGAAATACGGACCGGCATTACATCGTGTGAACATACCCTTAGAGGTTGCATCCTATTCAAGGCTTGTACTATGACTTAACCTTCCCTATGGCTAGTATATTCCACCGAGAAATTGAAATGATATTATTATCTGTAATATGTGACCTTATTTACTTTCTTCCCAACTTTTTTCTTTCCTGGAACTGTTCTCTGTTTCTTTTTGTTCTTTAACATTCGTTTGAAATGCGGATAAGAATTATTGTAAAAGAATGCACTATTCCCATAATCCAAAACATAATGTCTTTACATCTACTGATATACATCAGTCAACCAAAGCATAAATATCACTTGCCTAATATTGCATCCCTCCAATATTTGTGCCACCCCTCCAATACCTGTGGCTGGAAGATGCAGGATGGGGTGTCAGAAAGTTGAGTCCTGTAAAGGTGGAGGTGCTGTGCATTGGACCTGTTTTTCTGGCACATCTCATTGCCCTTGATCAGATTGAGACCTGGGGAATTTGAGGGCCAGGTCAATGCCTTAATCTCTGAGTCATGTTTCTTAAACTGTTCCTGAATATTTTTGCAATGTGATAGGGCACATTATCCTGCTGAAAGAGGATAATATACTGTTGCTTTGATGAGGTATATTTGTCCAGCAACAATGTTTAGGCAGGTAATATACACTCACCGGCCACTTTATTAGGTACACCATGCTAGTAACGGGTTGGTCCCCCTTTTGCCTTCAGAACTGCCTCAATTCTTCGTGGCATAGATTCAACAAGGTGTTGCAACGATGCTCAATTGGTACCAAGGGGCCCAAAGAGTGCCAAGAAAATATTCCCCACACCATGACACCACCACCACCAGCCTGAACCGTTGATACAAGGCAGGATGGATCCATGCTTTCATGTTGTTGACGCCAAATTTTGACCCTACCATCCGAATGTCGCAGCAGAAATCGAGACTCATCAGACCAGGCAACGTTTTTCCAATCTTCTACTGTCCAATTTCGATGAGCTTGGGCAATTGGAGCCGCAGTTTTCCTGTTCTTAGCTGAAAGGAGTGGCACCCGGTGTGGTCTTCTGCTGCTGTAGCCCATCTGCCTCAAAGTTCGCCGTACTGTGCGTTCAGAGATGCTCTTCTGCCTACCTTGGTTGTAACGGGTGGCTATTTGAGTCACTGTTGCCTTTCTATCAGCTCGAACCAGTCTGCCCATTCTCCTTTGACCTCTGGCATCAACAAGGCATTTCCGCCCACAGGACTGCCGCTCACTGGATGTTTTTTCTTTTTCGGACCATTCTCTGTAAACCCTAGAGATGGTTGTGCGTGAAAATCCCAGGAGATCAGCAGTTTCTGAATACTCAGACCAGCCCTTCTGGCACCAACAACCATGCCACGTTCAAAGGCACTCAAATCACCTTTCTTCCCCATACTGATGCTCGGTTTGAACTGCAGGAGATTGTCTTGACCATGTCTACATGCCTAAATGCACTGAGTTGCCGCCATGTGATTGGCTGATTAGAAATTAAGTGTTAACGAGCAGTTGGACAGGTGTACCTAATAAAGTGGCCGGTGAGTGTATGTCACAGTAACATCCACATAAATGCCATGACCCAAGGTTTACCAGTAGAACATTGCCCAGAGCAGCGCACTGCTTTCACTGGAAAATATATTGATGTGCATTAAATATTATTTGTCCTGTATAAAAACAAATCATATCATAGTTCCCTGGTTTTACTTAATGCATTTTTTTTAAGCAAGAGAATAAGAGAAAGAGACATTTCTAAATTCATCTGCTGGTGAAGCACAGGAAGGATATAGGAGATTGTGGTGTCAGATTTGGACTTGTTTCCTTATGCTAGTGTTTCCCTTTAGACGACGAAAAAGTGTAGAAGAATATAATTCAGACAACTAAGTAAACAGAATTTTTTGTGTCACATACAGTTATATAATAATCTTTGTGGTTGCAGTCATAGAGGGAGAGAAGCTGAGCTCTCTGATATATAGATTATATGATTTAGAGCAGGATTTTAGAGTAAAAAGCAGAGAAAAATACAAAATTAGAAGTGAAGGTCCTGCTTACTCCATCCACATACAGTGATTGACCGTTTACTTTGATGCAGAAAAAGATGCCCAACACTGTATGTGGGCAGGGTAAGCAGGGATAATATATAAAATAATATAAACAGATTCCAGCTCTATTATCTAGATTTCTGCACAAGAAGCTCTTTACAACTACACCCATATAGTACTTCCCACTTTTAGCCTGTTGACTACTCCCTTTGAGACACCAATCTCAGGGCCTTAATTTGTTGCTGTCTCCTAGGATTCTGTATCTCCTAGGACTCCTTTTACAATACTGTTCAGTAGGCAGGGCTGGAACTACTGCCATAGCAGTCATAGTAGCTGCTACGGGGCCCGCTGCCACAGGGGTCGGCACATTCTGCCTCACTATGCCTGGGCCCTCTGTTCCAAGCATTCAGAGGCAGTGACTGTGCAACGCCGGTACTCTGCTCTTCAGCCTGGTAAGCCTTGAGCCTAACAGGCATCGGCCCCTAGTGCTGACTTGGGCAGTGCAATGATGTCGCATCACAGTGAAAAGCCTGCCTATGTTTATCACGTGGGGGGAACAGGAGAGAGGTGAGTTCATTTTTTTTTTTCTTTTTTTCTACTAATGGGATCCGGCCTACCTATTTACCAATGTGGGGCCCGCCTAAAGCCTACCTATGTGGGGCTCACCTAAAGCCTGCCTAGCTATGTGAGGCCCACCTAAAGCCACTTACTTAGCTATATGGAGTCCACATATAGCCTACCTATGTGGGGCCCACCTACAGTCTACCTACCTATGTGGGGCCTACATATAGCCTACCTAGTTACATAATTACATAGTTCGGTCAAAAAAAGACATATGTCCATCTAGTTCAACCAAGGATGGGGAAAGAGGTGAATAAAGAGAGGGGGAGAGAACATTTTCAAGCTTAGTTTCCCCACTGATGAAGACTTGGATCCCATAAGGAGAGAACCTACCTGCCCTAAATGAATATTTAATTTCTGCTCCCAAAACTACCATCAGACTGGATCTAAAATTTTATACAGCTACATATGTATTAATATTTTTTTGTTTCATGTAGTTATCTAAGTCTTTCTTGAAACTCGCAAATGTTCCTGCTGTGATCAGCTCCTCAGACGAACTATTCCACAGATTTATAGTTCTCATAGTGAAGGCGGCTTTTCTCCTCTGGAGATTGTATCCTTTTTTCTACATACGAAGGGAATGTCCCCTTGTCTTCTGAGTGGGCTTTACATGAAATAGCTCTTCCCCATACTTACATACCCCCTGAAGTCGTCTTTTCTCAAGACTAAATAAGTTCAATTCTACTAACTCTCCTCATAACTAAGATGCTCCATTACCCTTATTAGCTTGGTTGATCGTCTTTGTACTCTCTCTAGCTCCATTACATCTTTTCTATAAACTGGAGCCCAGAACTGAACAGCATATTCTAAGTGATGCTGCACTATTCCTTTATATAGAGATAATATTACATCCTTGTCCCGTGGGTCCATGTCTCTTTTAATACACGCCAATATCTTGCTTGCCTTAGAGACAACTGATTGACACTACATATTCAGCCACATATTCCTGTATATAGTCCCTTATGAGCCGCTCAAACAGTTTTCCCACAATGGATGTCAAACTTACTGGTCTATAATTACCTGGGCAAGATTTGGAGCCTTTTTTGAAGATGGAAACCACATTTGCCTTGCGCCAATCTCCTGGTACTATACCAGTCACCAGGGAATCTCTAAATATCATGTACGGGGGCACAGAGATAACCGAGCTGAGCTCTTTAAGAATTCTTGAGTATAAGCCTTCTGGGCCTGGAGTCTTATTCACATTCAGGTTAACTTGTCTTGGACTATTTCTACACTCAGCCAATTTATTATATTAGGTGGTGGATTAACCTACCTATGCGGGGCCCACTAATAGCATACCTACCTATGTGAGGCCCTCCTACAGCCTACCTGCCTATGTGGGGCCCACCAACAGCCTACCTACCTATGTGAGTCCACCTATAGCCTATCTATCTTGCTACCTGGGGCCCACCTACAACCTACCTACCTAGCTAACTTGGGCTCACTTACAGCCTACCTACCTAACTACCCGGGGCTCACCTACAACCTACCTATCTAGATAACTGGGGACCATCTACAGCCTACCCAGCTACCTGGGGCCCACATACAGCCTACCTACCTAGCTACCTGGAGCCCATCTATAGCCTACCTAGCTACCTGGGGTCTACCTACAGCCTGCCTACCTACCTAGCTACCTGGAGCCTAGCAACAGCCTACCTTGGGCCCACCTACAGCCTACCTACCTAGCTACCTGGGGCCCACCTAAAGCCTACCTACTTAGCTAACTGGGGACCACCTATAGCCTACCTACCTAGCTACTTGGGCCTTACCTACCCATGTGGGCCCCATCTATAGCCTATCTACATAGTTACATGGGGCCCATCTACAGCCTAGCTACCTGGGGCCCACCTACAGCCTACCTACCTAGCTACCAGGAGCCTGCCTACCTAACTGGGGTCTAACTACTGCCTACATATTGCAAATCTTTCTACTAGCCTACCTGTAGCCTACCTACCTGTTACATATCTACCTACCTATGGCCTACATACCTACCTAGGGCCTAACTATCGCCTACCTACCTAGGGCCAATCTACCTACCTATGGCTTGCAAACCTGGGGCCTAACTTCTGATTAACTTCCTACCTACCTGGGGTCTACCAGTCTACCTACCTGGAGCCTACCAATCTACCTGGGGCCAGGCCGACCCATCTACCGGGTAATATGAATCTGAGGGGTACAGGCACAATCTCCAGAGTCATCTGTTCCTCCCCACCCCCATAAGAGAAGGTGCCTCTAAACTTTAGCCTGTGCCTGCTCTACCATGCAAGGGAAGTTTGTACAGAGGTGGGGGACAGTGAGTGAGTTGCTGGAAAAATGAGAATTCTAACATATTTGTGTCCAAATCTGCAGGGATGAAGAAGAATAAGTCATCAAGGCGGTCCGGATGGTATGCAGAAGAAAAGTGAACGACTTGTTAGAGAAACGTCAACTGTGAGTCACAAGATGTAAGTGCACTGTATATCACTTATATATCTGCAAAGCTGCCTGTGAACACTGGTATCTATCACTATACAATCACTGTATGAGGGCAATATACAGTCTTCGGATCCAATGTACACTGGTATCTACCACTATATGGTCACTGTATGGTGGTAATATAAGTCTGCAGAGCCTGTGTACACTGGTATCTACCACTATATGGTCACTGTGTGGTGGTAATATACATCTGCAGAGCCTGTGTACACTGGTACCTACCACTATATGGTGGTGTAACGATGCTGCGCTGACAGACGTATGCCGAGGCGCCGACCGCTGACATCCGGGTGTGGATCCTCTGTGATCACCGCAGGCGAGGTGGTAGCTGGAGGACTACGCCAGGGAGCGAAGTCTAAGGGGCACCTGGTCTTCGCCAGAGCCTGCCGCAAAGCGGGATGGACTTGGCTGCGGGACCCCCAGGTCGCTACCCCTGACCTGGCTACCTGTGGTGACAGCCGAGGTGCAGGACAGGCACATAGGATAACATAAGCAGGGCAGGTAAAACGTACTCAGAAACACAGCAGGATACAGGAGGGATAAACGTACACATAACACCACCGGATATGGCAGGAACTGGACGGGTAACACAGCAGGTACAGACCAGGAACAGGTGCCAAGGCAGGACACAGGACAGGTGCAGAGACATCAGACGTAACAGGAGACAGACACAAGGTCAGAAGCTCAGATGGCACAGAAACTGAACCAGCATCTCCAGGGTTAAGTCCAGAATACTGGCAGGAGCTCAAGATGGAAACAGCAACAGACTGCAATGAACTGACCCAGAGTAAAGACAAGAACTTCCTCTTATAGCCAGAGGTCAGGGGTGAAGAGGAAGGTGCATGGAACAGGAACCTAATAAATAGGTAGGAAGCTGCCGCACGCACGCCTAGGAGGCACAGGGCACAGACAGGACCCAGGCAGCAACAAGACTGGACAGGACAGGCAAGTACATAGCTGAACAAAAGGCTGCCGGGACCCCTGCACAGGGAGCCCAAGCAGAGAAATAGCAGGCACCGACACGCCGACGGTCCAAGGCACGGACCGCGGCATGAACCGTGACAGGTGGTAATATTGGTCTTTGTACACTGATCTTTATTCAGTAATAGTATGTGGGTATTATTTAGTCATTAATTGTGGTCATTTTCTGACGGTACAGTCGGGTCCTTATGTAGTAGTGTTATTGGTAATGTTAGTCTTTGAAATTGCTACAAATTTAATATAAACAGAGGATTTTTACCTATATCACTGCAAAATTATAATCCCTGTTAAAACATAACTTACTAATTATCTAAAATTATACTTTCCTAAACCCCTAATACTACCACTATACCCAAATGGGTACAGCATATATAATCATCCGTCGTGGATAAACGCCCTGATAAAGGGCGCTCCGCTTTAATGACAGATAATATC
>JAODAL010063285.1:0-19323 GCA_025379985.1 Phyllomedusa bahiana
CAAAACGGGCTGAAAAACCGGCCGAAAACCGTCCCGGGGGGACATCCCCTTATTTTTCCGGGCTTCCTAAAATTTTCCTCCTCTAGTATGGGGCCCCCCCCCAATTAAAGTTGGTAGTAATTGTCCAAAAATTGGGGGCAGGTATTTAAACCCCAGTAGATAGGTATATAGGCCTACTGTTGGTAGGTATAGTAGCCCCCTATAGATATGCCCCCTGTATGTAGATGGGTAGGTATACAGCCCCGTGTAGATGGTAGGTATAAATGCCCCGTAGGTACTCAGCCCCCTGTAGATATTCAAAATAAATGGACCCTGTAGGTAGACATACATCCCCCAGTAGGTAGTTAGGTATATAGCCCCCTGTAGGTATTTAGCTTAATGCAGATAGGTAGGTACACAGCTCCTGTAAATATACAGCCCCCTGTAGGTATATATACAGTCCCTTGATGGTATGTTGCCCTCTGTAGAAAGGTAGAAATGAAGCCACCTGTAGGTATTCAGCCCCTTGTAGGTATTATGAACCCCTATAGGTTCAGCCACCTGTAGGTATATGCCCCCTGTAGGTATACAACCCCCTGTAAGTATATATGCCCCCTGTGTGTATATAGCCCTCTGTAGGTATACAGAACCCTGTAGATATATATATATCACCTGTAATATATATGCCCCCTCTAGGTATTACACCCTCAGATGGAAATTTCCCCTGGTAGATGGTAATTACCCCCCTTTGGGGTAGGGAAATATGGGCCGGTAAGTTTAACCTTGTTGTGGTAAATTTTAAAAGGTTTTTTCTAAAGATGCTATCCGGATTATCTCACTGAAAAAAAATGTTAACGCCGTTCCACTCGGTATATAAAGGATCGGTCTATCAATATCTCATCAGCTTCTATGGGAAGTTATTCAGATGATCGGGGGGGGGCACTGGGTGTCATTTATGTAGTTTTTCTAAAGATTTGGATCTGTGCACATAAAGGTTGGTAGTAAAATGGGAACTTGGACTGGGGGGAAAAAGTGTGCAAGTGGGTAAGCAAAGGGGTCTGTGATGAAAACATTGGGTGGTAAATTAAAGGACTACTCAAAAGGGTCCCTGTTACTGTGGGTACCCCAGGGTTCATATTGGGCCCTATCTCTTTTAAAATTTTCATTAATGATCTTTTTCATGGTTGACAGAGAATATCGATCTTGCAGATGTCTAAGTCTTTAAAGTAATAACACAATAGTGGATAATGTTTTTTCAAAGGGGTTGGGTAAGTTGGAGGCCTGGGCAGGAAGTGGAGTGAGGTTTTTAAAACGTTTTTGAAGGTTAAGCCATGGGGAGGAAAAATCCATTAAATGCTACTTTTAAATGGAAAAAGTCGGTAAAAGTGGCATGGGAAGGGCTTGGGAATCAGGGGGGACAGTAAACTTAATTGTTAGCCCGCCATTCAGACAGCATTTCCAAAGGGAAATAGGTCATGGGGTGCAATTTAAAAAGGGGGAAAGATGCAACATGATGGAACATTATTTTCCCATTATACAAGTCCCCCTGGTTAACCGCACAAGGAATATTGGTACAGTTTTTGGGGGACCAGGGGCACAGGGGAAAAAATTTTAAGAGCTTGAACAGGTACCAAGGCGGGGGAACAAATTAAAAAAAGGAAAATGGGTAAATGCAATACCCCCGAAAGGATTTGGGAAAGGGTTTGGGTTTTTTTGTTTAGAGGGAAAAAAACGACTTCGGGGGGGACATTTAAAAAAATTTTTTAAATAATTTAAAGGTCAATATAGGGGATCTCTCCCAAGATTTTTTATACCCAGGACTGTTTTTAGAACAAGGGGGCATCCCCCTACGCTTTTAGGAACGAAAAATTTCTAATAAAATATAAAGAGATTCTTTACTGTTAGAGCATTGGGGATGTGGAACCCCTCTGCCAGAGGAACTTTTTTCAAAGGTAAATTCAAAAACAGAGGTTTAAAAAGGGGTTTGGATACATTTCTAGATGTAATAATATAACAAGTTTTTAGTGATCAGGAAAATTGGAGAAGGGGCACTGATCCAGGGATTATTCCCATTGCCCGATTGGAGTTGGGAAAGGGGAAATTTTTTTCCCCAAAATGAGGACAAATTGGGCCTTTTTGCCTCTTTTGGGGGTTTTTTTCCCCCCCCGGGATCAACACTTAACAAAACAGGCTGAATGGATGGACTCTTGTCTTTTTTGGGCCTTACAAACTATTAACTATGTATGACCCCCATAAACCCCTCGTAAAATATATAATATATATATTTTATATAATATAAATATATATAATAATATATTATACGTATATTTTTAAAAATATCTATTATTGTGTGGTGGTGTATTTATAATAATATATTATATATATATATAGTAAAAAGAAAAAAGGGAAAAAAAGGGGGCCACAATCGTGAAATATGTTAAAAACAATATAAAGGGTGGGAGTAGAAAATTCCTCCCCAGTAGGGGTTGTGCAATTTTATAGAGGCACAACGCAAAGGCACCTACAGGGCTTTTTTGCACCGTAGCCCTTTAACAGGGACCGCGGTTCCTTCAGGGGCGGGTTCCCTGAAACGTACAACTATAGACAAAATGGCAGATCCCGGCGCAGTGGAATCAAGGACCCAGAGGTTTTGGCGAAGGAAAGCTGTTTATTGTCTAAAAAAGCAAAGGGTTTATCCCGGCTTGATTAAAACAAACAAAAAGCCTAAGGGTTTCGCACCTTCTTTCACAGGCGTTCATCAGAACAGTATGATATCAAAAAAAAGCTCTTTTTTATGCAATCAATTCGGAACAATGGATTGATTGGCAGGAAGAACTGTCAATCAATTACATCAAACATAGTGGAAACACGATTAAAAAGGGACAGGGCATTTGCGGGGTTTTTAAATTGACTTTTATCATGATCAAAAACCCCATACATACATTTAAGACCCAAAGGGCAGGTTTCCTAATTCAAAATACAATACTTGTATTAATATTTTTAAAAAAAAAAAACGTTTTTTTTGGGCATACACCATATATATTTGACTGTTTTTTAAAAGAAAAATATTACTAAAATTTTTTAATATTGTCAACTTTGATCTATATAGGATTTACCTTCAATAAAGTTTTAGGCCCTTTAAAATAAATTTCTTTACGTTATTTGCAGGATATTTAAATCAACATTATGTATTTGGTAAAATTTATGTGCGACTTTAAGGCCCAAAAAAAATTTTTAAAGTTAAAACAGTTGTGTTAAAATTTCTTACAAAAAATATTTTGGCATACATTATGAGTTGGTGTATATTTAGCATATGTTTAAAAGAAAAAAAAAAAAGTTTGTCAGCTTTAATTTTGGGTTGATTTCCCTTAAATAAATACATCAATGTATATTTGACATGTATTTAAAAGAGAAAAAAATTACAAAATTTTTTAAATTTGTCAACTTTGATTTTAAAAGGGATTTACCTTCAATAAAGTGTTTGGGGCCCTAAAAAATGTCGTTATTTGATTTGTAGGATATTTAAATCTGACATTTTCATGTTGAACATTATGTGCGTAATTTGAAGCTCAGAACAAATTTTAAAGTTCAAACATGTTTTTTAAATATTTTTTTACAAAATATTTTAGGCATACATAATGAGTTGGTTATATTTAGATTTTTAAAAAAAAAAAAAAAAAAAAACTGGTGTCAGTTTAATCTATGTGTGATTTCCCTTAAATAAGTGCTAGAGTGCTTAATGGATTTCTTTTTCTTTGTTAAAAGACTTTCTATAAATCAATGGGGTTTTATCACAATATATTATTGAAGAAACCCTGATTCTTCTAATGAATTTATTTGTATGGAATCTAATCCCCTTTCAAAAGTTCCTTTTAACCATTTTAGGTAAGGTACACAGGACGTTTTTCGCACAATTTTTAAAAAAAATTGTTTTATAATTGGATTTTTCCCCTTTTAAATGGAACTATTCAAATGGATAAAGGAAAAGGACGTATAACGCCCGTATTTCCCTATTTAAGACCTGTTCGGAACCCCCTCGTATGATGCCCCCCAGTATTATAATTAAAAAATAAAACAAAAAAAATTAACGTATAAGTTCAGATGCCCATTTAAACCCCAGGATACAAAGTTTGAATCTAATATCCAAACATTTCTCGCTTTTTCGGGTTTTTAAATCTGTTGGCTGACCCTTGATATAAAATCCACCGGGTGATTTTTAAAACTAAAAGTCTTTTATTCCTAGGACACCCGTCCCTACATTAGATTAAGGCCCTCGATTTTGTAAAAAGGGGGACGTGCAACAGATGTAGTACGCCACTGCAAAGAAATACATAATCAAGACTTTTCATTTTTTAAAAAACACCCCGTTGGGGTTTTTTATCAAGGGTCAGCCCCAACAGATTTTTAAACCCTGAAAAAAAAAAAAAAAAAAACGAGAAATGTTTTGGATAATAGATTTCAAACTTGTTCCTCGGGGGAAAAAAGAGGCATCTGAACTTTTAAATTAATTTTTATTTTTTTTATTTTTTAATTATACAACTAGAGGGGCATCACTAAGCGTATGCCGAACGGGGTCTCTCAAAAGGGAAATATGGGCGTAATACTTCCCTTTTCTTTTCAAATTGAATATTTTTCCTTTTTTAAAAAGGAAAACCAAGTATAAAACAACCTTTTTTTTGAAAATTCGTGCTAAATACCTCCTGTGTACTCTTACCAATATGGTTAAATGAAACTATTTGAACAGGGATTTAGAATATCCATACAAAGAAATTCATTTGAAGAATCAGATTTCTATCAATAATATATTTGATAAAAACCCCATTTATAATATAGAAAACATTAAAACAAAGAAACAGACATCCTTAAGCACTCTACACTTCTTTAAGGTAAAAACACATAGATTAAAGCTGACACCCGTCTTTTTTTTTTTTTTTTTTAAACATATGCTAATTTTCACCAACTCATAATTATGCCTAAAATCGTTTTTGTAGAAATTATTACACTACAGTTTTGAATTGAAAATTTTTTTGAGCTTCAAATGTACCACATAATGTTTTCACACATGAATAATGCGATTTAAATATCCCGCAAACAACAGTAACGACACTTTATTAGGCACCTAAATACTTTATTGAAAGGAAAAACCAATAGATCAAAGTTACAATATTAAAAATTTGTAATTATTTTCTCTTTTTTAAAAACCCTTTCAAATAAAAAATTTTATGTACTTTTTTTAAAGGAAATCACACATAGATTAAAGCTGACAACAGTTTTTTTTTTTTTTTCCTTTTAAAAAATGCTAAATTAAAAACCAACTAAATGTATGCCTAAAAATTTTTGTAAGAAATTTTTACAACTTTTTGAAAATTTAAAATTTGTTTTGGGCCCCAAATGTACACACATAATGTTCACAATGCATAAGTTAATTTAAATATCCCCAATCAAAAGAACAGACACTTTATTAAGGGCCTAAACACTTTATTGAAGGGAAATCCTATAAGATCAAAATTGAAAATATTTAAAAAAAATTTTAGTAATTATTTTTTCTTTTTTAAAAACATGTCAAATATACATGGAGATGCCAAAAAAACGTTTTTTTTTTTATAAAAAAAATCAATACAAGATATTTGTATTTTGAATTAGGAAACTCTGCCTTGGATCTAAATGTAGTACGGGTTGTTGATTACATGAATAAGTCAGATTTAAATACCTTGCAAATCACAGCCCTTCCCTTTTAATCGGGTTTCCACATGTTTGATTAACTTGATTGACAGTTCTTCCTGCCAAACGAACTCCATTTGTTCCTTGAATTTTTGTAAAAATGAGAAATTTTTAGATATATACTGCCTCTGATGAAGCGCCTGTGAAAGAAGGGGCGAAACGCGTTAGGGTTTTAAGTTTGTTTTAATCAAGCGAGGGGTAAACCCTTTGCTTTTTTAGACAATAAACAGCTTTCCTTCCCCAACACCTCTGGCGTCCTTGATTCCACATGCGCCGGGATCTGCCATTTTTTTCTATAGTTGTGTATATATATATATTATATATATATTATATATATATATATATATTTTATATTGAGAGAGAGAAGAGAGAGAGAGAGAAACATATACAGTCCCCTGCAGGTATATGCCCTCTGTATGCCCTCTATATATATATGTATATATATATAGTATATATATAGATATATGTATTATATCTATCTATATAGATAGATACATATATATAGATATGTATAAACATATACAACCTCCTGTAGGTATATGCCCTCCGTACGTAGATAGATCCCTCTAACTGACTAGAAAAAATTAAAAAAACAATACTCACCTCTCCCCGCTCCCCCACCTAGAAGCTAGCGCCAGGAGCTACTAATCATCGTGAATGGTGTGACGTCATCACACTACGTACGCCGGGACATTGCTCCCAGCATCTCCTAGGCCTGGGCTAGGGGATGAGTACCATCTTTGGTGGACTACTACTTCCGGGTAACCATTAGATTCACTACTGAGGGACTATCAAAAGCAGAGACCCCTTTTATATAAAATGTTCCCAACCTCAATAGACTCTGATATCAGCGATCCTTTCATAAGAGTATCCGCTACTCATAAAACATGGTTATAATGATAAGACTGAAAATTTAGTTTCTTTATCTGTTTACCTAATAAATCTCCTTCTTCCCATGATGTTATTTCCTGTGAGATCTGAAAAGGCGCCGCAATTTACCATTTGGAGCAATAAAGGAAAATATACAGTGGAGATAAAACGAGGTTTAATGCACCTTGCCCAGAGTGGCATGATATAATTTACAGTGACCTTCACGGCTTGCAGGAATCTGCTGCCGCAGACACATCAGCAGCGCTGCAAATCCGGTGTCTACTTAAAATGTAGATTTAAAAATAAATCTATAAAGCGTAAAGAAAAAAAAAATCACCCGCTCCTGCGGACGAATAATGGCCGACCCCCTGTTCCACATCTACATTTAAACACTGCATTAGGGAGGATAGTCAATGAAAGTGTTGTAAGAGCCGATTTAGCTACAGGAAGGACAAAGAAAATGAATTTGCCAGGAAGTTTGATCGCCCGCACTAATATAGTTGCAGATGAAGGCAGAGGAAAAGCCACTGATTTTACCGCCTGTAATGTCTGACTGGCAGCAGGGGCCATTATTCACAGTAATTTGTTCCATGTGCTATTTTTTACTGAAATACTGCCGGACTGTGCCAGAAATACAGAGTGTGAGAGTCTGCATCACTACTTTGCATGGAATGTGGGCTGTCATGTGGACTGCATTGCCCTTATTTACTAATCCAATTCAGGGATGTATACAGTGTCGGACTGGGGTGTCTGGGTCTCAGCAGTGAAGTTGATTCTTGGAGCCCATTCTACAGCTACTGTGCAAGAATGCACGAGTTTTGCACTTTGCTTCTTGCTTTTTTTGCCCTTTTTTTTTGCCTTTTCCCACTAAAGGGTCCCACCCGGGTTTTTCCCTACTCCCTGTGGGCAGGCCAACCTGGATGTATTTATCTCACAAAAGTAATGCAAACCCCTCACATTTTTGTAAAAAATGTTTTAATATCTTTTCATGGAAAAACACTGAAGATTAACTGTAGATGTAAATTAGTCAGTGTACACTTTTATAACGTGTTTAAATTTGGTGCCCCTCAAAATAACTTATCACACAGCCACAATGTCTAAAACCCAAAGGCAACAAAAATGAGTACCCCCTAATGAAAAGGGCAAATTGTGCCCAAAGTGTCAAATATTTTTTAGGCCGCCATTTTTTTTTCCAGCACTGCCTTAACCTCTTGGGGATGGAGGCACTGGAACGTCACAGGGCCCCAAAACCAAGGGATCCTCTTCCACTCCTCTTATGACCACAGAGCTGGGTTTATGGTAACACCTTGGCCCCTTCCGCCTTCCATTTAAGGGGTGCCCCACAATGCTCAATAGGGTTTTGGTCTGGAAATGCTGCATCCAGCACCTTTACCCTAAAATTTTTTTCAGCAAGGCAGTGTCGTCGGAGGTGTTTTTTTGGGGTCATTATCATTTGGAATACTGCCCGTGGGGCCCGAAGGAAGGGGGTCTGCTCTGCTTCAGTAGGTCCAGACATTTGGCTTCATGGTTCCTTCAAACGGAGCTCCCCACACTGGCAGCACCATGCAACCCCCCCCATGAACCCCACCACAAACTTTTACTGTAGGCAGGACACACTTGTTTTTTGGACTCCCCCCTGGGGGCCACCACACATCTTGACACCACCTGAACCAAATACAATTTTATCTTGGTCCAACCAGGGGCATAACTAAAACCAGGCCCCAAACAAAACTTTTAATGGGGCCCCCACAACCTCCCCCCCCCCTACCTCGAACATTTACCAGGAATGTTTTTAAAAAATGTAATAATCAAGGCAAAAAAACCTCACCAACATTTTCACCATCATACTGCTACCAAACAAAACCCACAACAAGACCAACATTACCAATAAAGGCTATTACATAGAAAACCTGGGTTATACCGCCAGAACCTACCATATAGTGGTAAAAAGGGGCCCCCTTAGAAATTTTTTTGGGGTCCCATAAGCGACGTCTGGGCCCCCCCCCCCTCCCCGGCTGACCCAACCCCCTGCTCCTCCCCCTCCCTCTCAATCCCCGACCATCCTGACAGAGCCCCACCCATCCCCCGTCCCACAACCATCGCCACCCTAGAAATAGAAAAAAATGTTTTTGGGGTAACAAGAAAAATAAAATGTAAATTTTGCCTTTTTTTTTGGATTTTGTTCTCGCTGGGGTTTTAAAAGGTCCACAAATACCTACACAGTCACCCTTATAAAGTTTTCTGGGGAAAGCCATATACCCAGACCAATATTGCCAACAAAAATTAAAAAAAATTCTAAATTAACCCCCCACCCATCACACCATATACTGACTACACCACCATAAAGTTATTGACTAAACCAAAAAAACCAAAAAAAAAACACAAAACAACAACAAAATTACAAGCACCTAATAATAAAGCCACATCAAAACACCACATATCTCCAAACAAACAATACTGAATGCCGCCACGTTATGATTAAAACCATCACACCAAAAACCAATATTTCCTTCATACAGGGCCCTATAGGGAGATCCAGGTACACAGTGCTTTTGCAAAAAGTTTTACTTACATTTAGGCCTCACAGGGGGGCGCTTTTCTGAGGAGTCGTTCACTTTCCCTTTCTTCTCTATTTGGCCCCGACCTCCTGATGAATTTTCCCCGTCCCCCACCCCGTCCCTGTAGAATTTTTTCAACACAAACACCGAGACTCCTCACTTTTTTTTTTATCATTTCCCCCAAATGAGGCCCCCCCCCCCCCATTACAAAAACCCCCCATTTATTGACCCAAAGGTAAAATTACCCCTGGGAATTATGGGCTGCCCCGGGGATGTAGGGACACGGGGGCCCCCCGGCGGTAGCAAAGGGATCCCCCGGGCTACTAGGGGGCCCAGTAGGACAATGGGACCCCCTGTAGCTCAATGGGGGCCCCCAAAAACTTAGGGGCCACCCCTGTAGGGAATAGGCCCTCTTAGATTTAGGCCCCCCCTTGTAGGCGAAAAAAGTCCCCCCCCCGTAATTAGGGCTCCTTGGGAGGCAGAATAGTCCCCCCGTTAGTTTAAAAGGGAACCTTTTAGGCAAAAAGTCCCCCCCCCTTAATTTAGGGCCCCCCCCTTGTAAGAGAAAAACCCCCCTGTAGATTAGGCCCCCCCCTGTAGGCAGAATAGTCCCCCCCTGTAATTTAAGGGCCCCCCGTAAAGGCAGAATAAGCCCCCCCCTGGGGAGATTTAAAAGGCCCCCGTCGGCAGAAATAGTCCCCCCCCGTAATTAGGGCCCCCCTTAGGCAAAATTCCCCCCCCTGTAATTAGGGGGCCCCCTTGTAGGCAGAATAGTCCCCCCTGTAATAAGTCCCCTTTTGGCAGTATAGTCCCCCCCTGAGATTTAAAGGCTCCCTGTAGAGAATAGTCCCCCCTGTAATTAGGGGCCCCCTGTATCAAATAGTCCCCCCCCCCCCTTTGGGAAATATTCCCCCCATCATTGGGGGCCCCCTGTAACAAATATTCCCCCCCCTCTTTGGGGGACCCTTAAACATAGTCCCCCCCAGTATTATTGCCCCCTTTAGGCATAGTTCCCACCTCCCATTATTAGGGCCCCCTGTGGGCATAGTCCCACACCAGTATTAGGGCCCCCTGTAGGTATAGTCACCCCCCCCAGTATTAGGGCCCCCTGTAGGTATAGTCCCCCCCCCCCCCCCCCAGTATTTAGGGCCCCTTAGGGATAGTTTCCCCCCCTATTAGGGGCCCCCTGTAGGCAAAGTTCCCCCCCCCCCTTTTTAGGGCCCCCCCCTGAGCATATTTCCCCCCCCCCCCCCAGTATTTAGGCCCCCTGTAGGTTTTAAAATTTCCCCCCCCCAGTTTAGGGCCCCCTGAAGTAGTTCCCCCCCCCCCCTTTAGTGCCCCCTGTAGGCATACCCCCCCGTATTAAGGGCCACCGAAGGCATATCCCCCCCTATTAGGGCCCCAAGGTATTTCGCCCAGTATTTAGGGCCCCCCGAGGTATAGTTCCCCCCCAAAATTTAGCCGAAAGGATTTTAAAACCCCCTTTATATCCTCCCAAAAAAAATTCCCCCTTTTAAAAAAAATTTTCAAATAAATTTTTTGTACATTTCCTAACCCCTTAGATAACCCCTAATACCTAAATATCGCATACTGTGTATATCCTCAGTGGAGTAATCGCCCCTAAAGGCGGCTCCCCTTGGACAGTTCCCCCTTTACGGAAAAAAACCCAAATCCACTACCCCCGCCCCCGTAAGTTTTTGGGCCCGGGGGTTCCAAAAAAAGCTCGCTTAAAAAGAGCGCATTAAAAAAACGCAAAATTTAAAACCTTTTAAAAACAATATTCCTATACCCAGTTAATAGGGGGAACGAATTGCTTAAAAAAGGGGGCGGTTATATGATACCCCCGCAGTCCCTTTGGGATCTGGCCCCAGGAAAAAAACGAGCAAATCGCCGCCCCTTTAAACCCATCCCCCAAATGGTTACCCCAACAAAACCCCTAAAGGGTTTCCAAATAGGTAATATTCTCTTAAACATTGGCCGGTTTTCCTTTTAAGGTTTTACCCGGGGACCGGGTTTAGATGCGATGTCCCCCGGGGAAAAAAATTCCCCCCCCTTTAAATGCGCGGGAAAATATATGTCTAAACGTATTATTTCCCGTCCAGAAATTTGGGGCCCCTTGGGTATTTTTTCCCCTAGTATTAGGGCCCCCTGTAGGTATAGTTTCCCCCTCCAGTATTAGGGCCCCCTGTAGGTATAGTTCCCCCCCAGTATTAGTGCCCCCTGTAGGCATAGTCCCCAGTATTAGGGCCCCCTGTAGGTATAGTCCCCCAGTATTAGGGTCCCCTATAGGTATTGTCGCCCAGTATTAGGGCCCCCTGTAGGTATAGTTCCACCCTCAGGGCCCCCTGTAGCTAATTACTTACCTGGGCAAGCTTCCCCGTCGTCTCCATCCGCTCCCGGCCCCAAGCCTTCTGCTTTAGGCTTGGGGCCGAGAACAGGAAGCTCGGCAGGCGGCGCGATGACGTCATTCCGCCGCGCCGCCTGCAGAGCTATGTACGGCGGGGCAGGGAGCGCACCGCTCTCCCTGCCCCACTGTTCATCTTAATTGTATGCGCATCGCACGGACGTGCACACAATTTAGACAGCCTCTGTGAAGCAAGAGGGCGGAGCCCGCCTGCGGCGGCGGCCACCCAGGCTTAACAGACCGGCCGGCCCCGCTAGAGCAGCACAGGTTGTACTGCCATATCAGCGGCCCTGCGCTGGGCCTCTCAGCTCCCCACCCGCCGCAGTGAACTGTTAAGTTCACTGCTGGCGGGCCCAAGAGCGGCACTACCGGTGGAGCAGATGCGGTAGCAGCTGCGCCGGGCCCCCTAAGACCACAGGCCCCGGGGCAGCTGCTACGTCTGCTACCCCGGTAGTTACACCCCTGGTCTCATCAGACAGAGGACATGGTTCCAGTAATTCATGTCCTTAGTCTGCTTGTCTTCAGTAAACTGTTGGAGAGCTTTCCTGTGCATCATCTTTAGAAGAGGCTTCATTCTGGGACGACAGCCATGCAGACCAGTTTGATGCAGTGTACGATGTATGGTCTGACCACTGACAGGCTGACACCCTCGCCCCTTTAACCTCTGCAGCAATGGTGGCAA
The DNA here is from genome assembly GCA_025379985.1 of Phyllomedusa bahiana. Taxonomy (NCBI): domain Eukaryota; kingdom Metazoa; phylum Chordata; class Amphibia; order Anura; family Hylidae; genus Phyllomedusa; species Phyllomedusa bahiana. The sequence goes on from JAODAL010063285.1 coordinate 12,215, forward strand.
CACTCATATGTCTATTCTGAAAAAGCAATCTCTGTATATGACGCTGAGCACGTGCACTCAAATTATTGGGTCGACCATGCCGAGGCCTGTTCTGAGTGGAATCTGCCTTGTTAAACCTCTGTATGGTCAAATCCCCAAAACAGACCCCATATATATATTATATATGCAATAAGTTTGCATATATAATATGCATATGCTCTATTTCTAAATCCTATACAGTCCAGTCACATTATTATGACCACTTCCTACTTTTGATGTCAGCAGCGCATAGCTCATGAAGAAAGTCACCTGTGGTGAACTGGCTTGATGGGTATATAAGGTGTGTGAAGGGGCCATTTATCAGAGTTTCAAAGAGGGATGATTATTGGCTTTCAGGCCACCGGTGGTGATATTTTTGAAACAGCGCAGTTTGTGAACTGTCCGCATGCTGATGTGGTGAAGGTCTATCATGAGTGAAGAAATGGCGCAAATGTGAATAAGTGTCGTAGAAACTGTAAAGCACCACATTCCAACGCAGCTAACCAAGCTGTGTCAGCAGAAAAGGCTTAAATTTTCATGGCAGTATCAGAATCTGACCTTCAATGAGTGGCAAAGGGTTGCCTTCTCTGATGAGTTACATTTTCTGCTTCATGGAATGAATGTGTATTGGCTTCTCAGTTGAGAAACATCAGAGGACAAACACCATGCAACCATCGCTGGAAGAACACAAGCTGGTGGTGGCAGTGCTATGGTCTGGGGAATGTTTTCATGGCACTCATCAATGTGGAAGGTACACGACCAATTTAGATATGAATCCATCCTTGCAGATCACATACACCCATACATGCTGATTGTCTTCCCTGGAGCAGATGGACAATGCAACTTGTCACATAGCTAGAAATGTCCAACAGTGGTTAGAAGAGCAGGACCAAGATTTCCAAGTACTGTCCTGGCCCCCTAATTCCCAGGCTTGAACGCAATTGAGTATCTGTGGGAGCCCCTGGAAGGTGGTGTTGTTTCTATGGACCCTCCAGCAGCTGTGAGATGCAGTCCCCATGGCTCCAGATACCTGTGACAACCTACCAGGACCATCTAGCTGCTGTCCGTGCTCCACATGAAGGTTACAATAGATATTGCCTGGTCATAATAATGTGAAATCTAAATGGTAACATACACCATTATGAACCCTCACCTTTAAGGAAATTATCCAGGCTTCCATAATAAGTTTTATTTTTTATAGAATACTGCATTGTGATATTGGATAAAATGTGCACCATTGCAGATTTTCCAGCTTTTATAGTCTATAGTTAGCAGCTTCACCACAAATTATTCTGTGTGAGAATTTTCCACGAGCCTAGAACAAAACAAATTAAACTGCAAGTAAAGAAAAGGCGGTGGTTCTATTATCAGACGCCATAGGTGGTCTTGGGTCAGTCTATTTATAACCTCTTCACTGGTCCCCACTAATTTTGTGTAATATACTTATCTGCGGAGGTGCAGGCGGCCATGCTGTTACAGACAAAAATAACCGATTACTGTTTGTTGCACATAAACAAGTAATAGCTTCAGAATATTCTAAGATTAGGCATCTGATTATGGACATTTCTTCTGATGCAGACTTTCAATACCAGAGGTGGACATGTTTGCTTTATTAAAGGTGGATTTTTGTTCTCAGTGTGTCAATCTCAGAGGTATTCCAGAAGATACCCATCCTTGCGTAACTGTTGGTGGAGCCACCACCCCCCTCAATGGGAATATGTCATCAGAAAATTACCTATTGTTTAACTCATGCTTTTATGTTTAAGATTTTTTTTTCCCTCCATATTCCTATCAATATTTAAAAAAAAATCATCCTGCAGCTCTCACTTTGGCCACTAGGCCTAATAATAATCTGATACTTCCTGTTCTGTAGAGAGAGCTTTTCAGCAGTAGTCTCATTATCAGCACAGGCAGGGGGGCTGTGTACCTACAGGGGGCTCTATACTTATGGGGGAGACTATACAGGAGGCTATATACCTACAGAGGGCTGTGTACCTACCTAGAGGGGGCTGTGTACCTACAGAGGGCTCTATACTTATGGGGGGACTATACAGGAGGCTATATACCTACAGGGGGCTGTGTACCTACCTAGAGGGGGCGTGTACCTGCAGGGGGCTATATACCTAGAGGGGGCTGTCTACCTATGGGGGGCTATGTACATAGGGGGGCTGTGTACCTACCTACAGTGGGCTATATACCTAAAGGGGTCTGTGTACCTACCTACAGGGGGCTGTATACCTACCGACAAGGGGAAAATATGCTTGCCTATCTACAGATGACTGTATACCTGCCTACAGACAGGGGGCTGTGTACCTAACGACAGATGACTGAATATCTGCCTACAGGGTACTGTATATCTACCCACAAGGGACATATAATGTCCTACAGGAGGCTACTTTACTACAGTGGGTCGTATACCTACCAACTAAGGTCTACATACCTACCTACTTATTGGGGGGGCAACATTACTAATTTCTTACTTATTGGGGGGCACCCATACAAGAGGTAGTAATTGGAAGGGAAGTGCTGATAAAGTGAGAAGTCTAAGATATTTGTGCGTTAAATTCTGCAGGGACGAGTTATGGCCAGAAGAAGTCGTCATGGTGGTCTGGGTCAGATGAAGAAAAAAAAGTAAAAAGAGCGACTCCGAGAACGACTCATCACATAAGACGTCTCCTGTGAGCCCCTGGATGTCAGGGGTTATTCTGCGTCTCTGTTAGATCAGTGCTGTGTGCATTGTCTTGTGATGTGACCTGAGGTGGTGTCTGTACACTCTGTGGTCTCTATATGGCGGTGTTGTAGGTTATACCTGAGCTGGTGTCTGACCTCTATGTGGTCTCTATATGGCGGTGTTGTAGGTTATACCTGAGCTGGTGTCTGACCTCTATGTGGTCTCTATATGGCAGTGTTGTAGGTTATACCTGAGCTGGTGTCTGACCTCTATGTGGTCTCTATATGGTGGTGTTGTAGGTTATACCTGAGCTGGTGTCTGACCACTATGTGGTCTCTATATGGCGGTGTTGTAGGTTATACCTGAGCTGGTGTCTGACCACTATGTGGTCTCTATATGATGGTGTTGTAGGTTATACCTGAGCTGGTGTCTGACCTCTATGTGGTCTCTATATGTTGGTGTTGTAGGTTATACCTGAGCTGGTGTCTGACCGCTCTGTGGTCTCCATATTGCAGGTGTTGTAGGTTATAAGTTTGTTATTGATGAAGTATATAATTATTCCTGTAATTGGTTGTTTTATTTGGGGTCCCAGTGCCTAGCTCTGCCCAGGGGCTGTTAAGGCGGCCCTGGGTCCGACTTCTGGGACCCCCACTGATCGCTAAAATAGAGGCTCTGACTCCTCACATTCTTCAACTGCTGTAGTTGACTTTGTCTGTTGGTCACATAGACTTTGGAGCAGCAGTGCACATGCTCAACCACTTCTCTTTTTAAAATGTGGGGGACTTGGGGGCCCCATTTTAGCAAATGGTGGCGGTCAGCAGTGACACCCAGAGCAATCATTCACTTATCACCTATGCTGTTTATAGGTGGTAAATGCCATTTGAAGCACAAACCCTTTGAGGGCCTTACCCCCTTTATTCTTATGATCCAACTGCAGTGACTCCCACCAATCAACAAGTGATGGAATGTACAATATGCCACAATGGAAAAACCTCTTTAGATCTTTTTTTTAGGATCCTTAAAGAGGTTATCCAGTTTTGAAATCGCATCTTGATGTCCCGTATAAGGGGATTCTGAGTTGTTATAGGGTGGTATCATCTTCAAGTTATTCATCTCTTGGCCAGAATGGAGAGTGATAATGAAGAGCATCTCTTGCTCTGGAGGACCTATCCATTATTATGCAGGCAACCAATTGATTTCAATAGGCACTGTGTAATTATTGACTTCCCCTTTCATGGCGCTATAATGAGACTAAACACTTACTACCAGGTTTCTTTACAGATTACAGCTGATCACTGGGGGTCCCAACAGACGAAAGCTTTGTGCCAAAATTTATTTTCATGGTAACGTCTAACAAGTAGGGTTATCCAAAGTGGAAAGACTCTTTAACGTGCATGTATTTTACATAAACTCAAAATGTCCACACAGAGTGTTTTGAGCTCTGTAGATCTGATCAACTTTAATTAGCCAGCATAGAAATTTGGACCTAAAACCAACATGTTGGCAAATGGTGGACATTCACTATGCAAAATCAAGATGTTGCAAAATATTGAGGTCATGTCAGGCTCCTACATTGGGACAATTCTGGTTTCACTATATTAAGTTGCCAGTAAGCCATCAGACTCATAGTCATATAGTTTGTAAGGCCGAAAAAAGACAGACGTCCATCCAGTTTGGCCTATTATCCTATATAGTGTTGATCCAGAAGAAGGCAAAAAACCACATGGGGCAGAAGCCAATTGTCTTCATTTTAGGGAAAAAATTCCTTCCCGACTCCAATCTGGCAATCAGACTAAATCCCTGGATCAGCGACCCTTCTCCAGAATCCTGGTCACTATAACTTGTTATATTATTACATCTAGAAATGTCTCCAGACCCTTTTTGAACTCTGTTAGTGAATTCACCATGACAAGTTCCTCTGGCAGAGAGTTCCACAGTCTCACCGCTCTAACAGTAAAGAATCCCTTTCTATGTTTATGTAGAAACTTTCTTTCCTCTTGACATAGAGGACGCCCCTGTGTTCTAGATACAGTCTTGTGTATGAATAGATCAAAAAGAGATCTCCTATATTGACCTTTAATATATTTATACATGTTTATTATGTCCCCCAAAGCCGTCTTTTTTCTAAACTAAATAACCCCAATCTTGCTAATCTTTCTGTGTACTGTAGTCCACCCAGTCCTTTTATTATTTTTGTCACCCGCCTTTGTACCTGTTCAAGCTCTACGATGTCTTTCCTGTGCACTGGTGCCCAAAACTGTCCACAATATTCCATGTGTGGCCTGACCAGTGACTTGTATAATGGGAGAATAATGTTCTCATCATGTGCATCTATGCCCCTTTTAACCTCTTAAGGACCCGGCGTTTTTTTTTGTTGACACGTTTGTTTTTCCCTCTTCATCTTCCCAGAGCCATAATTTTTTTATTTTTCTACCTACATAGACATATGAGGGCTTTTATTTTGCAGGACAAGATGTACTTTCTAATGGTGTTATTCACTGTACTATAGAATACACTGGGAAACCGCAAAAAAATTCCAAATGGGACAAATTGTAAAAAAAAACGTATTTTCACCATGTTTGCTGGGGTTTTGCTTTTACGGCGTTCAATCTTCAGTAAATATGTGTTATCTATATTCTACAGGTTGATACGCATGCGGCAATACCAAACATATAGGGTTTCCTTTATGTTTTGGTACCGTAAAACAATTCCAAACATTTTCTATTTTTGAAATTTGCGCCGCGGCACCATTTTGTGCAACCAATAACTTTTTTGTACTAACACCTACAGACGTCAGTGAAGGGGCATTTTTTTGCGGGCTGTAGTGCACTTTTTATTGCTAGCAGTTTGGAATGCATGCGACATTTTGATCACTTTTATTCCAATTTTTAAGTGACGTAAAATGACCAAAAAATGCAATTTTGCCGTTTGGAATTTTTTCCTTCTACGGTGTTCAGCGTACGGGATAAATGATGTTATATTTTTATATATCTGACCTTTTCGGATGCGGCGATAACCAATATGTGTAACTTTTTTATTGTTTTTAATTGTAAAATGGGGAGAGGGGGGTGATTTGAACTTTTAATACTTTTTTTTTGTACTTTAAAACTTTATTTCTTTTTTTTTTTTACTTTAACATTGAGTCCCCCTATGGTGCTTCACCACTAGGGGGTGCGATCGTTAATACAGCCTAATGCATTGCATAGAGAATGCATTAGACTGTACAAAGATGGTGGTTTCCCCACTTCCTGTCTGCGGCCGGAAGTGGGACAATCGAGGACATGGCAGCGGTGGGAGCCTTCACAAGGCTTCCCACTGCCATGTGCAGGCATCTGATCGCCGCAGCTATGCTGTGGGGATGCCGATCGCCGGGAAGAACGGTGCGCGGAACCACTCTTCATTCATTTAGACGCCGCTGCGATCTGCCGCTAACACCCGGCGGTGGTGTGGGGGGGTCGCAGAGCTTTCCCCCTACAAAGCCCCTTAGGCACCCTGGGACGCACTCATACGTCCAGGGTCCTTAAGGGGTTAATACACACCATGATCCTATTTGCCTTGGCAGCTGCTGTCTGACACTGGCTGCTACAATTAAGTTTACTGTCCACCAGGTTTCCCAAGTCCTTCTCCAGTCACTTTTACCCAGCGGTTTTCCATTTAACATGTAATCATGTAATGGATTTTTCCTCCCCATGTGCATAACCTTGCATTTATCTGTGTTAAACCTCATCTGCCATTTCTCTGCCCAGGCCTCCAACTTATCCAGAGCCTTTGTTAAGGTAACATCTGGACCAGCTAAGAGAAACTTAATGTAATGTATATGGCTATGTCTCTTTGTATATAATATATACTATATTGTGTATAGTTTTTGTATATAATTTTATGTAGTGCCGTATTGAAACGGTCCAACATTTAACAACAATAAAAGAGTTCCACCTGGAGTGCACTGCAAGCATCAAGCTCATGTGCTTTATTATTGCTTGGATTTGCTAACTTTGTTTTTGTATTATACATGTAAGGTAGTAGCTGCCTTTTTAGTCATGCCCCCCTCCTCCAATAGGCATTACATGTTTTTATCTGCAGCAAAATACAGCTAAATTCTGTTCTGAATTCATGTTGGAAGCCTTTGCCCCAGTAGAAGTACCTTGACATGGTAGTGCACAGTTTGATCAAATCTGTAAGTCCATCTAAGAACCTCAACTTTACATGTATAGTAAAAATAACAGTACTACAATTCAAATTAGTCCGTATAATGTTTGTGTATATATTGGTGCCTATTTGCTATAGCATTACAGCCACCACTTTGTGCGCCAGTGTACAAGCAGTCCTCGGGTTACGAAAGGGATAGGGGCTTTAGGTTTGTTCTTAAGTTGAATTTGTATGTAAGTCAGAACAGGTATATTTATTAAATGTACTTTAGCCC
>JAODAL010063286.1:0-19323 GCA_025379985.1 Phyllomedusa bahiana
TTAATTTGGGAAATGTCAACCCCAAATAGTGTTGAGCGATTATTATCGACAAAGTGAAATCGCACAGTTTTATGTTGATCGAAATTTTTAGATCATGCGATAATTTAGGTTAAAATCTGTGCATCATCTATTAAATCGCGCCATTTTCGGCGCTTCCTGTCATTTTGGCGCGCAGCAAATCAGCTTACAGAATAGAGCAGGGTGAGATGTGTGTGCGACGTCATGACTGGGATGTGTATGGTTGCGAATTGGCTGGAAATATTACATGACCTCGTTTTACATAGAACAGCCCTTCCTGTTCATGATCAGTGTCTCTCAGCGTCTCATAGCAGTAGGACGTGCGCTCTGCCTGTGTCCAAACAGCTCAGCGAAATTATTCTATTTCTTCACAGAGAAAGCTCTACTGTTAGCTGTGATCCTTACAACTTAGTTAGGAAGATTGGAAGATTTTATGTAGTTAGGTAGAGAATTTTAAAGGAGCATCTACCGCTGTAAAGTCACGGGGGGAGCAGAGGGGGGGCCCCGCGGGCGAACACAGACAAGCTCTATAAAGAATACTGGATAAAGTTCACCAAGACTTAGTGTAGACATTGCACTGCAATAGCTTTATTATTAACAGTTTTCTATTGAAATATTTCCTGGATATTGGGCAGCCTGAACTTATATTAGGATACACATCTTTTCTAGTAACTGCAGGTCTCTTTGTTAGGTGCAAAACTCCACTTTTATTATCAGTATACATTTCAGATAGGTGTTCTTTTTCAATTTTGCCCATTCCAGCTTTGTTGATATAGCCACCTTGCAGTTAAATTAGAATCCAGCAATTTTGTAGTCAGCACAGGTTGATAGGTGCCAAAAATACCTTTTATTATCCGAATACATCACAGATACGTGCTTTTTCACTTTGGCGCAGGCCAGCTTTGTTCATAGTGCAACTTTGCAGTTAAAAGTGAATACAGCAATTTTGTAGTCACCACAGGTGAATTGAAAGGTGCCAAAAATACCTTTTATTATCCGAATACAGTTCAGAACGTGTTTATTTTCACTTTGGCGCAGCCAAACTTTGTTCATTGAGGCACTTGCATTAAATTGAATCAGCAATTTTGTAGTCACCACAGTGAATTGAAGGTGCCAAAAATACCTTTATTATCCGAATACATTACAGATACGTGTTTTTTCACTTTGGCGCAGTACAGCTTTGTTGATAGAGCTACTTTGCAGTTAAATGTGAATACAGCAATTTTGTAGTCACCACAGGTGAATTGAAAGGTGCCAAAAATACCTTTTATTATCCGAATACATTTCAGATACGTGTTTTTTCACTTTGGCGCAGTACAGCTTTGTTCATTGAGCTACAAATGCAGCTTAAATGATGAATACACCAATTTTGTAGTCACCACAGGTGAAATTGAAATGTGCCAAGACCTAAAAAAAACTTTGAAACCAAACTCCCAAAAAAAAAAAAAATTTTTAGCACCACAAAATTGAAGTCAAAAATCCCTTTTTACCGAATACATTTCAGATACGTGTTTTTTTCACTTTGGCGCAGGCCACTTGTTGATAGATCTACTTTGCAGTTAAATTTGAATACAGCAATTTTGTAGTCACCACAGGTGATTGATAGGTGCCAAAAATACCTTTTAATTATCCGAAATACATTTCAGACAGGTTTTTTTTTCACTTTTGGTCAGTCAAGCTTTGTTGATCTATCTACTTTAAAGTTAAATTTGAATCCAGCAATTTTGTTTTGATTTGAGGGATTTGAGAATAGCTGTGATTTGCCGTCTTTTAATAAGAGACTTCCAAAACTCTTCCATACCTTCTCAAATTTTTATATTTCTGAACATGGAGCGAAATTCAGGTGGTAAGCGAGCAAAGAGGGGGGTAGGACATGGAGGTAGAGGTACGAGAGAAGGTGCTCCTTCCAGTGCTGGCGACAACACGCATGCCAGCGGATCGTCAGTTGCAGGACCGTCAGGCCTGTCATCGCTGGGTCAGGGCCCTGTGAATCTCAGTAACGAACAGCGTCGCCAATCTGTCCTTCAGTGGTTAATGCAACCTGCATCCAGCAGTCTTACCTCCTCGTCCTCCCAGTCACGGCCACAAATGTCGTCATCAGCATCATCAGCATCCGTCCAACATGAAGCAGCCCAAATGTCAACTCGTGTACCCACCACTGTGGATAATCCATTTTCTGAAGACCTCTTTGATGACAAAATGCGGTTGGGTCAGAAGGCATGTTAAAAGATCAAGAGGGCCCAAAAAGATGATTTTCTCTGCTCTGACGCCCAGTTACTGATGCCATCGAGGAGGAGAAGGAATCCGGTCAATCGGCAAAAAATCCCGGGCGGTCGAGCAACGCCTTGCAGTCCCTCTGCTTGTAGGCCGCAGCTCCTGGATGCAGAAAGTCAGCACGACCAAGTCACCTGTGTTGATGATGATGAGATGACGACATTACGGATCCAACGTGGTCTTTTCAGCAGAATTTGCTTGTCAGCGCTTCATCACTGGACGAGGAGGAAGACGATGGGGTAGTGTCAGTACGGGTTCCGCCTCAAAAAGGGAGAGGCGGTCGCAGAAGTCCGCTGATATGATTCCGCCAGCCACGGTCAGCGCAAACCCCGCTCCTCGCTTATCGCCGTCAAAAAGGTCCAGGACCTCTCAAGCCTGGGCCTTCTTTGAGCAAGCCTCTGATTCACCCAGCGATGTCATATGCCGCCTTTGCCGTAAACGCATAAGTAGAGGCAAGAACCTTAGGTGGTGGTTAACCACCACCAACATGTCTAGTCACATGCAGCGAATGCATGAGTTGAAATGAGGGAATCACTTGGCCAAAAAAGGCCAAGACACGGTCGCCGGGCCTCCAACCACTATCACACCTCTGTCTACGCTCCTCATCCTCCGCCACCCTCCAAGCGTTCCTCTGCCTGCCCCATGTCTCTCGAGTCATGATCAGGGATCAGCCTTCGCTTTCAGCCTCCACGTCGCCGAGTACCACCAAGCGCCCCAGAAGACCCATCCGACCCTTCTCCTCCCGCCAGTTTTTGATGTCACCTGCACACGTACAGCGGCCACAAGTCTAGCAGCCAGCCTTCTGTCTTCCAGGTTTGGGTAGCAGAAGAAACCATTTAACCCAACCATCCCAAGCAAAAAGCCTGAATGCGGCATTCCAGGCTTTGGCCTTGGAAATGTTGCTCTTTCCGTATGGGTGGACAAAGATGGGTTTCCGCAACGTCATGGCCCTTGCCATGCCCCCAATACAAGATGCCGTGCAGGGCATTTCTTTGCCAGAAAAGCCGTCCCGCCCTGGCCAGCCACGTGTCATCTAAAATTCAAGGGGTTGTCTTTGCATCTGTGGCTGGAAAATTCCATCTGACAACCGACACATGGACTAGTAAGCACGGTCAACGGCTGCTATCTCTCTGTGACGCTCATGGGTGAGCTGGGGGATGTACCTGGGGGGTGGACGGTGGCTCTCAGGCTCGGCGCCCACTCTTCAAAAAACCGAAGGGATGGTGCAGGATTCTTTCCCCCAAGGTCTCTGGTGCTCACGTGCCCAGAGAAACCAGGCAGACGAAGTTGAAATTAATCTGACATGGAGACCGTTCAACACACAGGTCAGGAGTGTCGGAAGGGCTCTCCGCAACGAGACCGCCGAGCGCTGCTGGGTGACAAGAACCTTGTGCCAAGCAAGGTGGGTGTGCGATAACGGGCGAATCTGCTGGCCGCCCTTAAGATCGGTAGACTGTCGAGCCACATCCCTTGCCTGGGCACATGTCATGAACCTTGTCGTCCAGAAATTTATAAAGAGCTACCACGGGTCGGGACTGCCTGCTGAAGAAGGGCTCGAGGGTCTGAGTTCGGCACTTCTGCGTTAGCACCCTGATTCGTCGCCGCCCTGGCTGCGTATGCAGCATCAGTAAGCCTCCCCGTTTCAAACCGTTCATTGTTGACGGTGGCAACACGCGGAATTCCACCCTCCACATGCTCCGCGATTGTAGACAGCAGCGCAATGCCATTACGCAGTACGAAGTGACACATGGTCCTGACCACACATGGTCAGTGCGGATGATTGCCCCTTGGTCAGCATGAGCATTGTGGTGATCTTAGTTCTGGAACGATCGTTGGACACTCTGAAACAACAGGTCCCGCCAGAGACGGAGGAGGAGACGGACACAGGATGCTGGACACGGAAGGGCCTTTTCTCTCCGTCAAAAATCACAAGGGCCCGGACAGTTTCACAATTTCATAGGTCTTCATTAGGCAGTGGATCGGGTCCAGAGCTAGTGCAAGGTGGCGCATCAGCTGCTAGGGTGCATCATTCTCAGGCAAGGTCAGGCTGTGTTGAAGCTGTGCCGGAGGACCGGGAGGGAGGAGGAGGAGGAGGAAGGAGGTAGTCCAGACACCGATGTTACTGACGTCCCTGGCCTTGGAAAAGAGTGTTGGCTTGCGAATTTGAGGCGGATGAGGAAGATGAGGAAGATCAGTTGCCTAGTGCCCTCGACCCAGAGGCTTGGGAAATTCAAGGCTCCATCTTTGCATGAGTGCTTGATGCTCCTTTTCCTCCAACATGATCCTCGCCCATTAAGGCGACCATCACAAATGAACAAACAGTTACTGGAGTGGCCACCCTCCGGATCCCCGGTACAATACAAAAATTCAGACACTTTCCTTCCACCAACCCAAAATAGAGAGTAAAAATGCAGGACAATGGAGAACTTGCTGATTGATCAAATGGAGGACATCTGTTGCGTCTGCTTCCGTTCACCCAAAGTCACGTGGAACAACATCAGCGACTTGACGCAGTAGGAGTGCCAAGTAGGAGTATAGCGGCAGCAGCAGGCAAGGGTGGCAGAAGCCTAATGGGTGACCTCTGGAATCTTCTATTTACCACCTCACCAACGCATGCAATGCAGGGCACACTTCCACACTCACAGAGACCACAGCTTAAGATATGGTGCAAGACTATCTGCGTCTCAACACCGATGTTCTTTGTATGGTGTCGGAGCCCAATAGACTTCTGGGTATCAAATTGGACGAAATGGGCACGAGCTCGGCTCGTCACGCCATAGAGGTGTTTTCCTGCCAGACCAGTCAGACGTCATATCTGAGAGGACCTTCAGCACAGCTGAGGAGTTCATTACAGACAAAGCATCGGCTCTTCTCCACAATAATGTGGATCGTTTGAGTTTCATCAGATGAATCAGGCATGGAGCTCGATTGTTGTTGTGGCCCAATTGCCGAGGTCAACGATTAGTTGCCAGTCTACTCACATTCCTCCCCAAACAGAAATGGTCCTAACTTGAAAACTTTTTTTTAAAGTGATCATTTCTTACTGCCAATTTTTGTTCCTCTTTTCCCACAGTTCATTTGTGGTTTTGCTGTGAGGAGACTGTAAAGACAGCAAGGTTTCATGACAACACCGTATTCCATTTACTCATTCATCTTTAGAAGTTTTAGCATTGGCAATGGTTTTGAGGTCATGTTGACTGTGAGATACAGCTATAATTATGGTCCTTTGGATCAGAGAAATGTGGCTTCTATGTGGCATTTCTCCCTCACACATTTTTAAATAGTGCTGAGATGCCATATTTATAATTTTTGTTGGGTCTGTTGCTGTGAGATACAGCAATAATCATGGTCCTTTGGCACAGAAATGGGGCTTTTAAGCGGCATTTCTACCTCACAATTTTAACAGTGGCTGGAGAAGTCCAATTTATAATTTTTTGGGTCATGCTGCGTTTGCAATGCAGCTATACTACAGGTACTATTATAAAAAAATGTTTGTTTCTAAACAAGACATTTGTTCTTCACAATTGTCCAAAGTGGTCTCAAGGGTCATGCTTTGAATTATTGGGGGCATTTTGCTGTGAATGCAGGCTATGACTACAGGTCCTATTATAAAAAAAATGTTGTTTCTAACAGACATTTGTTCTTCACAATTGTCAAATGGCTCTAGGTGATGCTTTGACTTTTTGGGGCATTTTTGCTGTGACATGCAGCTATTACTACAGGTCCTATCTATAAAAAGATGTTGTTTCTAACCAGACATTTGTTCTTCACAATTGTTAAAGAGTGGATCTAGGGTGATGGTTGCTGTCGGAAACAGGATAGGTAGTTAGGCCACTGTTATTGGACCATATTGCAAATGACTTGTTTTTGCAAGAATCTTACACATAAATATCAATCCCTTTATTGAGACAACCCATTTGAACTTACAATTAAAACAAGAGAACAAAGGGACTTGGTGGGATTCATCCTATTGTTAAAAAATCGTGTTTTCTAGAATTAACCCCACTATAAAAAACTTGCATGTACCAAAAATAGCTGGTAAAAAAATTCTCTGAATTAGTACAAGGAGGTACAGAAAACTTGACCAGATGTAGGTTATTCCAGAAGGGACTTGGGTTATGGAGCACGGACAGAGAACAAAGTACAGAGACCATTTCCTCCAGCACGTTGGAGTAAAATGAGGAAAAAGATGCAAGATAAAGGGCACTGGGTTGTAACGGAGTGTTAACACAGTATATTTCCAAGTGAAGCTAATTGGTCCACACTCATATGGAGGCAAGCGCTACACAGGAACAGGGACAGTATATCAGTAAACTACATATGGTGTGTTGAAGACTCCATTTTTCCGGCACTTTTAATTCTGTGGTTCATCAGGTTTGGGGCTTCATGCTGCGTTCCCAGGACAGGCATATTCAATGTCCAGTTCAAGTACATGATGGTTCAATCATACTGCCCTTCTGGCACTTTTTAATTTGTCGCGTCATGCAGGTTTAAGCGGTCTTGCTGTGGTACAAGAAAGGGTTAGTAAATGGTCTGTGAATTTTTTTCCTGTGACTTTTCTAACCTAAGGGTTGCGAAGATGTAGCACGGTATCCATTGACTGTTGTGGATGTTATTTCAGCTTCTCCAGACTTGTTTGGTGTTATAGGGCTTGTTCAACGACGTTGTTTGTGATCCGTTTTAAGATCCGCAAAACGGGATCTAACAATTGGTCCGTTGATTAAATTGAGTTCAATGGCAAAAGCGCATGCTGTACCCACGGGTGAGATCAGCGTGGTTTTTGAGGGCTCTCCTGCGCTTTTCGCCTCCGCTTTAAGAATTGACTGTCAATTCTTATTGTTGTTTTACGCAAGTTGAAAGCCCATAGGAGATATGGAGTCCGCTTTTGGCACCTGTCAAGCGCTCCACACTCCGGGTACGTCTCAGCTGCACTTTGATCTGATATGGGATGCGAAAAGAGGCCGAGTAAGCAGATGCCAGGGGGGATCGCGGGACGGCCGGGCTTGAAGAATTAAGTGGTGAGCGGGGCAGGAGACTGAGAGGTGTGGGCAGGGGACTATAACAGGGGTGCGCTGCAGGAGACTGAGAGGTGCGGGGCACAGGGAGGGGGGCTATAACAGGAGGTGCGGGCAGGAGACTATAACAGGAGGTGCGGGCAGGAGACTGAGAGGTGCGGGCAGGAGACTATGACAGGAGGTGCGGGCAGGAGGACTTGAGAGGTGCGGGCAGGAGACATATAACAGGAGGTGCGGGCAGGAGCTGAAGGAGGTGGGGCAGGAGACTATAAAGGAGGGGTGCCGGGCAGGAGACTGAGACGGAGGTGCGGGCCGAGGACTATGACAGAGGTGCGGGCAGGAGACTGAGAGGAGGTGCGGGCAGGAGACTGACTGAGCAGGAGTGCGGGCAAGAGACTATGACTGGAGGTCGAGGGCAGGAGACTGACAGGAGGTGCGGGCAGGCGGGACTGATGACAGGATGTGCGGGCAGGAGACTGAGAGGAGCTGCGGGCAGGAGACTGAGAGGAGGTGCGGGCAGGAGACTGAGAGGAGGTGCGGGCAAGAGACTATGACAGGAGGTGCGGGCAGGAGACTGAGAGGAGGTGCGGGCAGGAGACTGAGAGGAGGTGCGGGCAGGAGACTGAGAGGAGGTGCGGGCAAGAGACTATGACAGGAGGTGCGGGCAGGAGACTGAGAGGAGGTGCGGGCAGGAGACTATGACAGGAGGTGCGGGCTGAGATGGACAGAGGTGCGGGAGGAGATGATGGAGGGTCGCGGGCAGGAGACTATGACAGGAGGTGCGGGCAGGAGACTGACAGGGGTGGGGCTGGAGCTATGAGAGGGACGGGCGGCGCAGGAGACTGACAGGAAACAGGAGGTGCGGGGGCTCGGAAGAATGAAGGAGGTGCGGGCTGGACGACTGACAGGAGGTGCGGGCAGGAGACTGAGAGGAGGTGCGGGCAGCGAGACTGAGAGGAGGTGCGGGCAGGAGGACTGGGAGGAGGTGCGGGCAGGAGACTGAGGAGGAGGTGCGGGCAGGAGGGACTATGACAGGAGGTGCGGGCAGGAGACTATGACAGGAGGTGCGGGCAGGAGACAGACAGGAGGTGCGGGCAGGAGACTGAGAGGTTGAGGGCAGCGAGACTGAGGAGGAGGTGCGCGGCTGAGAGACTGACAGGAGGTGCGGGCTGGCGACATATGAGAGGAAGGTGCGGGCAGGAGACTATGACAGGAGGTGCGGGCAGGAGACATATGAGGGAGTGTGCGGGCAGGAGACTGACAGGAGGTGCGGGCAGGAGAATGACAGGAGGTGCGGGCAGAAGACTATGACGGAGTGCGGCAGGAGACTATGACAGAGAGGTGCGGGCAGGAGACTGAAAGGAGGTGCGGGCAGGAGGACTTATGACAGGTGGAGCGGGCAGGGACAGAGAGGAGGTGCGGGCAAGAGACTGAGAGGAGGTGCGTGCAGGAGACAGAGGGTGTGGGGGAGGGGGTTGCGTGAAGGAGACTATGACAGGAGGTGCGGGCTGGAGACTGAGAGGTGCGGGCAGGAGACTAGGACAGGAGGTGCGGGCAGGAGACGGAGAGGAGTGGGTGCCGGGCATGAGAGAATATGACAGGAGGTGGGGCAGGAGACTATGACAGAGGTGGCGGGGCAGGAGACTGAGGAGGGTGCCGGGCAGGAGACTATAACAGGAGGTGCGGGCAGGAGACTGAGAGGAGGTGCGGGCTGGAGACTGAGAGGAGGTGCGGGCTGGAGACTGAGAGGAGGTGCGGGCAGGAGACTGACAGGGGTGAGGGAGGAGACTATGGACAGGAGGTGCGGGCACCGGGGCAGGAGACTGACAGGGAGGAAGGCGAGGCAGTGAGACTATGACAGGAGGGTGCGAGGCAAGGAGGGGGGGGGGGTGGGGGGGGGGGGGACTTGAGAGGAGGTGCGGGCAGGAGACTGAGAGGAGGTGCGGGCAGGAGAACTTATGACAGGAGGTGCGGGCAGGAGACTGACAGGAGTGCGGGCATGGAGACTATGACAGGGAGGTGCGGGCTGGAGGACTGAAAGGGAGGTGGGGGGCAGGAGACTATGACAGGAGGTGCGGGCAGGAGACTCATGACGGAGTGCGGGCAGGAGACATGAGAGGAGGTGTGCGGGCAGGAGAACTGACAGGAGGTGCGGGCAGGAGACTAGTGCGACAGGAGGTGCGGGCAGGAGGACTGAGCGGAGGTGCGGGCAGGAGACTATGACAGGAGGTCGCGCGGCTGGAGATGACAGGAGGGTGCGGGAGGGAGACTATGAAAGGGGTGGGCGGCAGGAGAATGAGAGGAGGTGGCGGGGCAGGAGACTCATAAGGAGGTGCGGGCAGGAAGACTGAGAGGAAGGAGCGGGGCTGGAGACTGAGAGGAGTGGGGCAGGAGACTGAGGGGAGGTGCTGGTGGAGACCTGACAGGAGGTTGGGGGCAGGAGACTGACAGGAGGTAGCGAGGCAGGAGACTGAGAGGAGGTTCGGGCAGGATGACTTATGACAGGGGTGCAGGCCAGGGGAGACTAGACAGGAGGTGCGGGGCAGGAGACTATGACGGGAGGTGCGGGCAGAGAGAATGAGAGGAGGTTGAGGGCAGGAGACTATGAAGGGAGGTGCGGGCTGGTGACCATGACAGGAGTTGCGGTCAAGAGACTATGAGAGGAGGTTGCCGGGCTGGAGACTGAACAGGAGGTTAGGGCAGGAGACTGAGAGGAGGTGCGGGGGCCGAGAGATATGACAGAGGTGCGGGCAGGAGACTGACAGGAGGTGAGGGGTCAGGAGCAACTTGACAGGAGGTGCGGCCGGAGGACTGAGAGGAGTAGCGGCAGGAGACTATGACAGGAGGTGCGGGCAGGAGACTATGACAGGAGGTGCGGGCAGGAGACTGAGAGGAGGTGCGGGCAGGAGACAGACAGGAGGCGCGGGGGCAGTGAGATGAGAGGAGGTGGCGGGCAGGAGACTGACAGGAGGTTTGCGGGCAGGAGACTTGGAGCAGGAGGTGCGGGGCAGGCAGACTGAGAGGAGGTGGGTGCGTGCTGGAGACTGAGAGGAGTGCGGGGCCGGTGACTATGACAGGAGGTGGCGGGCAGGAGAGACTATGACAGGAGGTGAGGGCAGGAGACTGAGGAGGAGGTGCGGGCAGGAGACTATAACAGGAGGTGCGGTCAGGAGACTGAGAGGAGAGTTGTGCGGGCTGGAGATGAGAGGAGTGCGGGCTGGAGACTGAGAGGAGGTGCGGGCAGGAGATGGAGTGGAGGTGGGGCAGGAGATGAGGAGGAGGTGAGGGGCTGGAGACTGAGAGGAGGTGCGGGCCAGGAGGACTGAGATGACGGTGCGGGCAGGAGACTGAGAGGAGGTGCGGGCTGGAGGACTGAGACAGGAGGTGCGGCAGGAGAATGACTGGAGGTGCGGGCAGGAGACTGACAGGAGGAGGCGGGCAGGAGAACTGAGAGGAGGTGCGGGCAGCAGACTTTGAGAGGAGGTGTG
Organism: Phyllomedusa bahiana; assembly: GCA_025379985.1. Classification (NCBI taxonomy): domain Eukaryota; kingdom Metazoa; phylum Chordata; class Amphibia; order Anura; family Hylidae; genus Phyllomedusa; species Phyllomedusa bahiana. The sequence goes on from JAODAL010063286.1 coordinate 10,796, forward strand.
CGGGCGGGGGCAGGAGACTGAGAGGAGGTGCGGGCAGGAGACTATGACAGGAGGTGCGGGCAGGAGACAGACAGGAGGTGCGGGCAGGAGACTATGACAGGAGTGCGGGCAAGGGGGGACTATGACAGGAGGTGCGGCAGGAGGACTGAGAGGAGGTTGCGGGCAGGAGGGACTGACAGGAGGTGCGGGCAGGAGACTCGACAGGAGGGTGCGTGGCAGGAGATATGAGAGGAGGTGCGGGCAGGAGACTGAGAGGAGGTGCGGGTGGAGGACTATGACAGGAGGTGCGGGCAAGGGAAATAACAGGAGGTTCGAGGGCAGGAGACTATGACAGGAGGTGCGGGGCAAGAGACTGACAGGAGGTGCGGGCAGGAGACTAAGACTGGAGGGGCGGGAAGGAGACTGAAAGGAGGTTCGGGCAGGAGAGGAGAGGAGGTGCGGGCAGGAGACTATGACAGGAGGTAGCGGGAGGAGATGAGAGGAGGTGCGGGCAGGAGACACTATGAGAGGAGGTGCGGGCAGGAGACTGACGAGGAGGTGCGGGCGGAGAATGAGTGGAGGTGCCGGCAGGAGACTGACATGAGGTGCGGGCAGGCAGACTATGACAGGAGGTGCGGGAGGAGGAGGACTGGAGAGGAGGTAGCGGGCAGGGACTGAGAGGAGGTGCGGCAGGAGACTATGAGGAGGTGCGGGCAGGAGACTATGACAGGAGGTGCGGGCAGGAGACTATGACAGACAGGTGCGGGAGGAGATGAGAGGAGGTCGCGGGCAGGAGATCGTGAGGAGGTGCGGGGAGGAGACTGACAGGAGGGGCGGGCAGGAGACTGAGAGGAGGTGCGGGCAGGAGACTATGCCAGGAGGATGCGGGGGGCAGGAGGACTGACAGGAGGTGCGGGCAGGAGGACTGAGAGGAGGTGCGGGCAGACGCGACTATGACAGCAGGTGCAGGGCGGGCAGGCGAGACTGAGAGAGGTGCTGGGCAGGAGACTGAGGAGGTGGTGCGGCGGAGATGACAGGAGGTGCGGGCAGAGGACTGAGAGGAGGTGCGGGCAGGAGACTATGTCAGGAGGTGCGGGCAGGACACTGACAGGAGGTGCACGGGCAGGAGTCTGAGAGGAGTGGTGAGGGCAGGAGATGACAGGAGGTGCGGGCAGGAGACTGAGAGGAGGTTGGGGCAGGTGACTATGACAGGAGGATGGGGCAGGAGACTGACAGGAGGTGCAGGCAGGAGACAGATAGGAGGTGCGGGCATGAGACTATGCAGGAGGTGCGGTGCAGGAACTGAGATGGTAGGTGCGGGGCAGGAGACGGAGAGGCAGGTGCGGGCAGGAGGACTGACAGGAGGGGATGCGGGCAGGAGAGGAGACTGAGAGGAGGTGCGGGCAGGAGACTGAGAGGAGGTGCGGGCAAGAGACTATGACAGGAGGTGCGGGCAGGAGACTGAGAGGAGGTGCGGGCAAGAGACTATGACAGGAGGTGCGGGCAGGAGACAGAGGAGGTGCGGGCAGGAGACTAAGCAGTAGGTTGCGGGGCAGGGGACACTATGACAGGAGGTGCGGGCTGGAGACTGACAGGAGGTGCGGGCAGGAGACTATGAGAGGAGGTGCGGGCTGGAGACTGACAGGAGGTGCGGGCAGGAGGAGACTTGACAGGAGGTGCGGGCAGGAGGACTATGAGGGAGGTGCGGGGCAGGAGAATATGAAGGAGGTGCGGGCAGGAGGACTGAGAGGAGGTGCGGGCAGGAGACTGAGAGGAGGTGCGGGCAGGAGACTGACAGGAGGTGAGGAAGGAGACTGAGAGGGTGTGCGGGCCGTAGATGACAGGATGGTGCGGGGGCCGGAGACTGGAGAGGAGGTGCGGCAGGAGACTGAGGAGGTTGCGGGCAGGAGACTGACAGGAGGTCGCGGGCTGGAGACTTGACAGGAGAGTGCGGGGGCTGGAGTACTATGACAGGAGTGAGGGGAGACTGAGAGGAGGTCTGCGGCAGGAGACTGATAGGAGGTTTGCGGGCAAAGATATGACAGGAGGTGCGGCAGAGAGATCTGAGAGGAGGTGCGGGCATGAGAATGACAGGAGGTGCGGGCAGGAGACTGAAGAGGAGGTCGCGCCGGCAGGGACTGACAGGAGGTGCGGGCTGGAGACTGAGGAGGTGCGGGCAGGAGACTATGAGAGGAGGTGCGGGCAGGAGACAGAGGAGGTCGGCGGGCAGGTGACTATTGAGAGGAGGGAGGAGGTTATCTTTTGCGGGCAGGAGACTGAGAGGAGGTGCGGGCAGGGAGACTGAGAGAGGTGCGGGCAGGAGACTGACGAGGAGGTGCGTGACAGGAGGACATGCGAGGAGTTCGCGGGCAAAGGGGGGTGAGCTGAGAGGAGGTGGGCGGGCAGCGAGACCTGAGAGGAGGTGCGGGCAGGGAGACTGACTGGAGGTTGCGGGCAGGAGACTATGTCAGGAGGTTGCGGGCAGGGAGACCGAGGAGGTGCGGGGCAGGCGACTATGACAGGAGGTCGGGCAGGAGACTGGCGAGGAGGTGAGGGCAGGGACTTTGAAAGGAGGTGCGGGCAGGAGGACTGAGAGGAGGGTGGCGGGCAGGAGGGATCTGAAGGAGGTGCGGGCAGTGAGACTATGACAGGGGTGCGGGCAGGAGACTGAGGAGGAGGTGCGGCAGGAGGAATGACAGGAGTGCGGGCAGGAGACTGAGAGGAGGTGCGGGCAGGGACTGACAGGAGTGGGGCAGGAGACTGAGAGGAGGTAACGGGCAGGAGACTGAGAGAAGGTGCCTGGGCAGGAGGATGAATGGAGGTGCGGGCAGGAGACTGAGAGGAGGTGCGGGCAGGAGACACAGAGGAGGAGGTGCGGGCAGGAGACTATGAGAGTAGCTGCGGGCAGGAGACGGAGAGGAGGTGCGGGGCATGAGATCTGAGAGAGGTGCGGGCAGGAGGACTGACAGGAGGTGCGGGCAGGAGACTGAGAGGAGGTGCGGGCAAGAGACTGAGAGGAGGTGCGGGCAGGAGACTATGACAGGAGGTGCGGGCAGGAGACAGAGGAGGTGCGGGCAGGAGACTATGACAGGAGGTGCGGGCAGGACACTATGACAGGAGGTGCGGGCTGGAGACTGACAGGAGGTGCGGGCAGGAGACTATGAGAGGAGGTGCGGGCTGGAGACTGACAGGAGGTGCGGGCAGGAGAACTATGAGAGGAGGACGCGGGCAGGAGACTAAGACAGGAGGTGCGGGCAGGAGGATGAGAGGAGGTGCGGGCAGGAGACTGAGAGGAGGTGCGGGCAGGGAGACTGACAGGGAGGTTCGGGCGGAGACAGACAGGAGGAGCGGCTGGGAGACTGACAGGAGGTGCGGGCAGGAGGACTGAAAAGGAGGTGGGGCAGGAGACTATGACAGGAGGTGCGGGCAGGAGAATAAGAGAGGGGTGCGGGCGGAGACTGACAGGAGGTGCGGGAAGGAGACTATGACAGGCGGTGCGGGCCGGAGACTGAGAGGAGGTGCGGGCAGGCGACTGAGTCGAGGTGCGGGCAGGAGACTGACAGGAGGTGCGGGCAGGAGACTGAGAGGAGGTGCGGGCAGGAGACTGAGAGGAGGTGCGGGCAAGAGACTATGACAGAGGTGCGGGAGGAGATCTGAGGAGGAGGTGCGGGCAGGAGACTATGACAGGAGGTGGGGCAGGAGTCTGAAAGGAGGTGCGGGGCAGGAGGGACTATGACAGGAGGTGCGGGCAGGAGACTGAGAGGGAGGTGCGGCAGGAGACTGACAGGCGGTGCGGGCAGGAGACTGAGTGGAGGTGCGGGCAAGAGACCAGAGGAGGTGGGCAGGAGGACTTTGACAGGAGGTGCGGGCAGGAGACAGAGGAGGTGCGGGCAGGAGACTATGACATGGAGGTGCGGGGCAGGACACTATGACAGGGAGTGCGCGGTGGAGGTCTGACAGGAGGTGCGGGCAGGAGACTATGAGAGGAGGTGCGGGCTGGAGACTGACAGGAGGTGCGGGCAGAAGACTATGAGAGGAGGTGCGGGCTGGAGACTAGTGGACAGGAACAGTGCGGGCTGGAGAAATATGAGAGGAGGTGCGGGCTGGAGGACTGACAGGAGGTGCGGGCTGGAGACTGACAGGAGCGTAGCCGGGCGGAGAAATGACGAGGAGGTGCGGGCAGGAGACTGAGAGGAGGTGCGGCTGGAGACTATGACAGGAAAGGTGTTTTAGAGGGCAGGGAGACAGAGAGAGAGAGAACTGAAACGCATCCGCAAAGGGATCGTAAAAAACAATGTTTAAACAAGCATGCAATACGGATCTGAATAAGTATCAACTGGTGCGTTTTTCGGGATCGCTTTCCGGATGCGTTTTTCAGCTATCAAAAAACGGCTCCGTAAAAAGCCATCAAAAACGTCGTGTGAACAAGGCCCTAAGAATGAAGGTGTTGTTGCTCTCCCATAGACTTTAATGGTCATCGGCGATCATCTATCATCGACCATCGAAAATCTTGACGTGATGGTCTGACATCGACCATCGACCGATGTCGATGGCCAACGTAATCGCTCAATTCTAATCATGACCTATAAACCTTAATGACCAAATAAAATGTAAACTGGACCACAGCTACTCTTTACAGTTGAGACAGCAAGTTAGAGCCACAAAAGCCATTTTGTAGGCCTACATGACCTCTCATTGGTCAACTGCTCCTCTACTGTATGCATTCTGAATGCTAAAAAATCACATGCTAATTTGCAGGGTTTACATTGATTACAATATCATACAACTAGACATGCAATATTTTGCAATTTAAAAAATACTGAAATCCACAAGACATATGTTCTGGACAGGTGGTGGATCGTCTGTGTCAAACAAAAGTTTTGATTTAGAACCATGCGGAGGATGGAGTTTAAGGAGCCCCTCTGCTCTGCACCCTCTCATCCCTTATACAAGGGATCTGGACTTTGTTGCAGGGAACTCCCAGGTTGCTACCCCCAATGTGGTCAATTTTGGTGACGGCTGACGCGCAGACATGGTACAGAATCGATAGGCAAAGATTTGGTCGGGTCACAGGTTGATGGTCAAGGCAGATAATGAGGGAAGGAGGGAAGGGACAGAAGATGAGGGGCAGACATGTTTGTGGGGTAGAACAGTGGCAATAGGGTTAGTTAGGGGTGTAAGGGCAGCAGGGTTATTGTAGGTTATAGGCTCCTGAAGAGATAGGTTTTTAGGTTGCTCTTGAGCCTAGTGAGAGTGAAAGAGAGTCTGATGTGTTGGGGCAGTGAGTTCCAGAGAATGGGGGAAGCTCGGGAGAAGTCTTGGAGAGGGCTGTGAGAAGAGCAATAGCATTGAAAACCACATGTACTAAAGAAAATGTAAGTGTGAATGGTCAGGAACTGGTTAACGGTGATACAATACGAAATAGTGCTTCGCGACATGACATGTTACTGGAGGTGGAAGGGAAATTTTCTTCTTCTCGTCCTGAGTACAATGTAGCCTAGAAACTGCCCTGGTCTCTGGGAAAGCTGGTTGGCGCATGCTGACCCTTTAAATCGGGGCAGATGCACGTCCCCTAGAGAGGACGCCAGAACAGGAAGCCGGCAGATGGGGAGAGCAACATGCCGCACGGCACGGTGAGGAGGTTCACAGGCAACCACGACAAAATATAAAAATGCAAGTGCGTATCAGTATGTCATGTTCACATCAGTACGAGGATAGGAATAAGGGCAGACCCCATGGGCCAACTAGCTTCTTTTATTTCTCCCACCTTGCTCCAGTCTGTCTCGATAATGTGGGTTTTAGATGCCATTGTCTGTAGTCTCGTTGTCTGTAAGTAGCGGGAACATGTGGGGATAATTATTGTTCAGCTCCAGTAATGTGATTGTTTCCTGCTTAGCAGTCCATTTAAAACAATTCAATAGTCTATAAAAAAAGGCAGCGACCCAAGGGACCCGGCTAATAAAAGATGCAAAAGAATAAACATAAAATCCAAACTGAACAAGAATAAAGCCGTAATATGAAGGATAGCAACATCAGAGTATAATTAATTTAGATGAAACAAAAAGTATGAAAATTATATTCCTAAATCGAGATAGTATTTATTATGTAGCGGATGTATTAACATTTTGAGCTCTTTGATGGATACAAAGTAACTTTTAGCTTCTACACGTTATCTGTTGTAAAGTACGAGGATCCCAACACTAGTGGTGTTCTCTGGGAGATGGAGATAGCCGACCTTGAACTTCAAAGAACAATGGATGCCGATTACTATCTATCTCATATCCAGGGCTGTATTTATAGGTTGTGCTGCCTACGCACTAAACCCTATTAACGCCCCCATTACCAATTAGATACCACGCCTTTTCATTATGCCACACTCCCTTTACAAAAGCCACGCCTAATATGACCATGTAACGCTTCAAGACAGGAAAGCTAATTGATGGGTTTGCGTCACCCAGCTTTCCTAGATGTTGGCTAAGCCTATTCAGCATCCAGGATAGACTGGAGATGCCGCCACACTGTGCCTACACCTAAACCATAGACTTCAACAATAAAGTCACACTGCAGCTTAAGGGAAAGATGTCACCCACATTATATTTCGTATTTATCACAATCCAGACCCTGATCCATATTATTTTCTTCTTCAACATTTTTACTTGTTGATGGTAGATTTTTAGTTTGGTCGTCGGTATATGATTATGATCTATAACACATCTCACCAGAAGAAAACAAATCAGACTTCATTTTCCCAGATTGTTCTAAGAAATGAAGGCGGTGGTAGGGGGGAGGGCAGGGAAGACACTGGGGACCCCTGCCTTCACAGTGGACAGGTCTCATAGTTAGATGGAAGGTCTAATAAGATTCATTTAGGTGAGATGGCCAGGTGGTCAAACAGCATACAGACTAAGGCTGCTCTCACACAGGGCCTTTTTGATGGTTTGTTAAATGGGTGATTTTGTGCATAAAGCGCGGTGATTATTATTGTTACATTGTGCTGTGACAAATCGTGATTTTACCGCGATTTTTGTGCAGTAATGTACCGCAATAAATTGTTTGATGCCGACCTGACAAAAAACACATTAACAAATGCATCAAAAACGCAAAATTTTGGTGTGAGAGAACGCCTTAGGCTGTTATGCTTGTTTATGGCCCACCTGGCCTACAGAAGGTGCGCCCTAGACACCCGCCTATCCCTATATAACATCACATGAGAGCCCTATATGATACTGAACCTATACAAACCCATCACATGACAGACAGCTCCATATAGTCTGATACTCCTATTATATGATAGGCAGCTCCATATAGTATGCTACCTACCATTATTATGACAGTAACACACAGCTCCTATAGTCTGATACCTCCTATTATATGATAGAAAGCTCCATATAGTCTGAATAACTTCCCATTATATGATAGGCTGCTACATATAGTCTGATACCTCCATTATATGATAGAAAGCTCCCTTTAGGCTCTGAATCACTTCAATTATTATATGATAGGCGCTCCATATAGTCTGATTTACCTCCTATGATTAGGCATCTCCATATAGTCTGATTCCTCCAATTATATGATTAGCAGCTCCATATAGTCTGATATCTCTATTATATGATTAGAAAGCTCCATATAGTCTTAATACCTCGCTAATATTGATAGAAAGCTCCTATAGTCTGATACACTCCTATTATATGATAGGCAGCTCCATATAGTTGATACCTCCTATCCCATAGACAGCTCAATACTAGTCTGTTACCTTCTATTATATGATAGGCAGCTCATATAGTCTGATACATCCTATTGATAGACGCTCCATATAGTTGAAACCTCCCATTATATGATAGGCAGCTCCTATAGTCTGATACCTCCTATGATAGACAGTACATATAGTCTGATACATCCCATTTTTTGTTAGACAGCTCAATATTGTTCTGATACTACATATGATAAGGGACAGCTCCATATAGTCTGATACCTACCATTATATGACAGTGACACACAGCCCAATAGTCTGATACCTCCTATTAATGATAGGCGCTCCATTAGTCTGATCCTCCCATTAATGAAGACACTCCATATAGCGATACCTCCCTTATAGATGACAGCTCCATATAGTTGATATGTGAGGGGGAAGGGTTTTAACTAACATGCAAAACCATTAATTTTGAAATCCCCGCTTTTCTCCTTAAAAGACATCTCACTAAAAAGGAATCTATTTTGTCAAGAATGATCGCCAAATTTTTGAAGCACTTAAAAGACCGCGGCCCCGGATGAACTCCTGTTATAAGTTCCCCTTTTTTGAAGAAAAGCTCGTTTTTGTTTTAGGAAATTTAAATGGTTTGGTGATGCAATCCGAGACTTTTTCTAGAGGCAAAGTGGACCAAGAAACTATTTTGGAAGCGCTAAATATGGACATAGTCTGTTCCTTCCGCCCCCAATCAAAAAAATATGTGTGTAACGCATTGTATTTGGTAGATTACTTGGAACAAAAAATGAGTTTGAACCAGCTTGTCTGACTCAGTTTCTATCGGCCGATTTTCGTGTTCCCCTTC
>JAODAL010063287.1:0-19322 GCA_025379985.1 Phyllomedusa bahiana
CACCAGCGCCTAAACCCCGCAGCAGGCTGTTGGTCCCTCTTTTTTTCTCGCGATTCAACTTCCGGATCCACTTCCGCCCAGCCGAAAAGAATGTCAGGGCGGATGCCCTCTCTCGCGCATCGGACATCACTGGAGAGGAGCCGCAGCCCCAACACATTATATCTCTTGAACGCCTGATTCAAGCGGCACCCGTCCTCCTTCAACAGATACCCCTCGGCAAGACCTACGTTCAGCCGTCGCTGCGCAGGAAAGTCCTGAATTGGGGACATTGCTCGTTGATGGCAGGACATCCTGGGGCTCGAAGATCGCTCCAGTTGATCTCTTGTTTCTATTGGTGGCCGGGTCTGGCCAAAGATATTAGAGACTTTGTGGACACCTGTGCTACTTGTGCTCGGGATAAGGTACCCCGCCACAGTCCTTCCGGCCTGCTACAACCCTTGCCTACTACCAGTACTCCATGGTCTCATGTGGCGATGGATTTCATCACCGACCTTCCATCCTCTTAGGGTAACACCGTGATTTGGGTCATTACTGATAGGTTTTCCAAAATGTCCCACTTTGTCCCTCTGCCCGGATTACCGTCCGCACCTCGTCTCGCTACAAGCTGGGCCCACGCTTCCGGGGTCCCTTTGAAGTACTGAGGCGTATTAATCCTGTGGCCTATAAACTCCGACTCCATCCCACCATGCGGATTCCAAATTCTTTTCATGTATCCCTTCTAATGCCTGTCATGCTGAACCGTTTTTCCAGAAAAGTCGTCCCTCCCTCTCCTAAAGCCGTAGCCTCCAACATATTTGCGGTTAAGGAGATCCTGGCTATGAAGTCGGTTAGGGGTAGACGGCTTTTTCTTGTTGATTGGGAGGGATTCGGGCCGGAGGAAAGATCTTGGGAGCCGGAGGAGAACATCCTGGACCGTGGACTCGTGTCGAGGTTTCTCCGATCCAGAAAGAGGGGGAGGCCTGAGTGAGGGGGGGGGGTACTGTCATGAGGGGGTCCCACTCTTGCCGTTGCGATCCCTCCAGCGCCCGGTAGCTGTAGCGCCGCGGCCCGTACTCCTGCTTGCGCTCGGCGTCCCTTACCTGACCACGCTCCCGCGTCCCCGAGTCTTCCCAGCCGGCCGGTGCGCTGGCTCTCTTAGATTTAAAGGGCCAGTGCGCCCATTATTGGGTAAGGCTGGTCGCTGACCCTATATAACTTCCTTCCGTCCGGTACGCCCCCACCGGATCTTTAGTGCCCTACAGCCTTTAGAGAAAGCGTTTCTTGCATTGAGTCCTGTTTACCGTGTACCGAACCATTATGCACCCGTTTCTCGACCACGAACCTCTGCTGCCTGTCCTGACCTCCTGCCTGTCCCCGACTACGCCTACATCTCACGATTTTGTACCACGCACTGTCTTGGCTGCCACCGCAAGCTAGTCACACCAGTGGAAGCGACCTGATACCCGCCGCAGCAAGTCCATCCTGCTTTGCGGCGTGCTCTGGTGAAAACCGGGTTCTACTTAGACTCCGCTCCCTGGTACAGCTTACACCATCGCTTGCGGGGGTCCAGCGGATCCACTACCATCATCCGTGACAGTACTACCACCATCCTTGACAATACCCCTGAGTCAATACTTTGTAGGAACCCCTTTAGCTGCAATGACAGCTGCAGGTCTGTTAGGGGATGTCTCTACCAACTTTTCATAGAGACTGGATTGTTTCCCATTTCTTCTTTGCAAAAAATCGCAAGCTCAGTGAGATTGGTTAGTAAAGGTTTGTGAACTACAATTTTCAAGGCCTGTCACAAATTTTCAATGGGATTTAGGTCTGGGCTTTGACTGGGCCATTTTAATACATGAAAATGCTTTGTTTTAAACCATTCCATTGTATGTTTAGGGTCATTATCCTACTGGAAGGGGAACCTCAAGCCTTTTGCAGCCTCTAACAGGTTTTCCTTCAGGATTGCCCTGTATTTAGTTCCATCCATCTTCCCATCAACTCTGAGCAGATTTCCAGTGAAAAACTGCTGGGTAGCCTGCCCAATCAAATAGTAGAGGCGTCATAGGTTGTAAGCCAGCATGATGTACCACACGTATCGGTATAAATGTTACCCTTCGTATCACCTTATCTATATACAATTATAATACCATCAACCACCCCCCTCATACATATATAGAAGGCGTGTGAGTTGTTGTCTTTTTTTCACATACTGCTGTGAATTGGTACTTATTTAATTGGCAGTTGTTTATCATTCAATTGCTGCCCTAGTTGATGGTTATGTGAGCTTCTGCTCATTAATTATCTGCACCTGTTTTACCTTTCACAAGTAGCATATGGGCTTCTGTTGCCTCCTACTGGGTTTAGTCTACAGTCCAGCCATTGAGCTGTAAGTGTGGCTTTGTGGTTGTGTTTTTGAGTAAATTATGTCCCATTTCTCTGTGATTTTTTTCAGTCACGGATGAAGCAAAGCATCCGCACAGCATGATGCTGCCACCACCATGCTTCACGGTTGGTATGGTGTGTTCAAGGTGTTGACTTTCTTCTGCACATAGAGTTTGGTATTCGAGCCAAAAAGTTCAATTTTGGTCTCATCTAACCAGAGCACCTTTTTCTGCATTCCTGCTGTGTGCTCTACATAGCTTTTTACAACCTGCATAACTGGTGGTATTGATGTTATCTCCGATCTTGGTCGTTGTAGGCAAGTGCATGTTCTAAATAGTAGCTCACAGCCCCTACAGTATGTGTGGAGAGGGCTCAGGTGGTGAGCCCACTTAATACACACTTCCTGACATGATGAAGAAAATGTATGTACCAAAATGTCCCTCAAATTATTAGATTTTCAATACATGATAGCAGGAGAGAAGAAATGCAGTATTGAAATGTTTCATCTATCATCAAAATATCCCAATATTTCTCTAAAGCAGAGCATGCTTCATGTCATCTTTAATCTGTAATTGTAAATAAATTTTACTTTCTCATCTAACCTCCACCTCATTTTATTTAAAGCCAGCAGTTTTTCACATTTGAAATTTTTAGCTAGCTGGTATCCCTGTCTGATTGATCTGGAACTATATACTCTCTCTTCAAATCATTACATGAATTACATGCTTGTTTCTAAAGGTCATTGCTGGAACACATTCTTGATGCCCTCAGGAGCTTTCCTGTTGGTATGCTTTAAATAAAATGTGTTGAATGAGACAAGTTTGCATGTAACATTGAGTTCACAGCTGTATTTTTCCTGAATAGGTCTAAACGTATATGTCCATCTGGTGCTGACATAGCATGTAATAACTTCTTAAGTTATGCCTGTCAGTATCCAATTTGCCTACTGTTACCATGCTTTTTTACAAATTGGGAAACTATGAGCTTCAGTCCAGTTTTTGTAAGCTATTAAATAAGGTCCTATGTTTTCAAGCAGCTGACCCTTTTCCACCAGGATATGTGTTAGCCAACAAAATTTTACCTTGTCTTTTGTCCTGAGTTTGTTTTTCTGTTTATGTTTTACAATGTTAATGATAGAGGGTGAGTTCGTACTGTAACGATCCAGTAAATCAGTTCGCCAGGTATTGTGGATTCCCTGGGCCACCGTGAGCGAAGATGTTATAGCATACCACACCAGGGAGTGGAGTCTAAGGGGCCCCTGGTCTTTACTGGAGCCCGCCGTAAGGTCGGATTGGCTAAGCTGTGGGGAACCCTCAGGTGGCTACCCATGACGTGGCTTCTCGCGGTGACAGCCAAAGTGCAGGACGAAGATCAACGGGTACAGACAGGAGTAATGTGTCACAGCAGGTGTAGCCGTAGGCGGGTAGAAGAGTCCCAGTCAGGTAATGGACTGGTGCAACGACAGATAAGAGAAGAGGTACAGCGGCAGGTAACAGCAGCTAATAACACTTTGTGATTTGTGAATCAACTGGACCACCACAAACAAAGATGTTCTAGCAGATCTAAGGGATAACCTTTCCCTTACATCCTCAAAGGCAAAGACTAAATGGTCCACATACAGCTCAGCAGTGGGGTCATAAAATTTGCTTACCCTAGAATGGTCAACAGACAGGTCATAGCCACAATCACTCTTCAAAATTACAGAGATGAAGCTTGCCCTCATATGACCATGTAGTTGACTTGCAATCACATGAGTATTACCGCCACTAATTACAGGTTCCACAAACCTTGGATGTCCTGCAACATTAAAGACCTCATCACATTGTATCTGGGATTTAAATGCTCATACTGGGCAGTCAGAGTATCTTTCCTGTGACACTGTTCTGACATCTCTGCACTGGTCGTCTCCACAGCAGTGTTTTGACCCTTTCCTTGTTTTCCGGAATAGTCCTGCTTGTAATTATTGAGAACCTGGTCTACTTTGCTGGCCACTACAGTGGTTATAAGCAGGCCCAAACTAGAAATCTGCCACAGTCTGGACCGCTGCGCTGGCTTGGAGCATCCATAGGGAGGGCTGGTGATTCCCTCCAGTGGGTCCTGAGTTCAGCTGCATGTTTTCAACTGTATGCGCGTCCTTGGGACGCACATAAAATTACATAAAAAACTACAGCAGGTTAAGCAACAGTGTACACTTGCGACCAGGCCCATAAAGTAGAGGGGCACACAGGCTCCCATCACCACACATCTGCATTACTGGGTCATGCCGTCCACTCCAGACTCAAGCGATGTTCGATGGAGGAATGGGGAGTGATGAGTATTATTATTTCTATTTTCAATAGAGGTCTACCTACTGGGGTAGCTCTATCCACCTACCTACCGACTGGAGGGCCTTTTCACCTACCTTGCTACCTACTGAAAGCCCTATATACCTACCTAATGGGTGTCCTATGCACCTACCTACTAGATGGATCCCTACATACCTAACTACTAGAGAGGGCCCTACAAAAAAACCTATTTACTAGAGAGGACCCTACATACCCACCTACTGACTGGGAAGCCTATGTACCTACCTACCTACTGGGGCCCCCATATATCTACCTCCCAGAGGCAGGCCCATATACTTGCTAGAGAGGACCGCTATATCTATCTACCTGCTGGGGGTCTATGTACCTACCTACTTACTGTGAGAACCCTACATACCAACCTATCTGCTATGGAATTCTATGTACCTACTTATGGGGGCCATTTATTCCTACCTACTGCGGCGCCTTATATACCTGCCTACCTGCCTACTAGGGGTACCTATCTATGTACCGACCCATTGGGAGTCATATATACCTGCCTTTTATATGGGATTTTATATGCCTATCTACCTACTGACTAGCTATATACCTACCTACCATGGGGTTTTTTACCTGTCTTCTTAACAGGCGGGCTATGTACCTACATACCGACTGGGGACCCTACACATGTCAACCTACTAGGTGCCTATATGCCTATCTATTTTTTTTATTGAAGGACCTTTATACCTACATACCTACTAGGGGATATATACCTATTTCCCTACTGGGTGACTTATATAGCTACCTTCCTACTTGATGGGGGGGCCTATATACCTACCTACCTAATGAGGGGTCTATACACCTACTTATCTATTGGGGGCCTATATACCTACCTACTTAATGTGGGGCCTTTAGACCTATGTTCTTGGGGCCTATAAAACTACCTATTTTATGGGTGGCCTAATTACCTGCTAGGGGGCCTGTATACCTACCTATATACTTATTGGAAGGCCTTTACACCTATCTATGTTGTGTTGGGCTTATATACTTACCTACTTAATAAGGGGCCTTTATACCAACATACTTACTTGAGGGCTTATATACCTGCCTACTAACTGGGTGGGGGGCTATTTACATAACTATCTACTGGGGACTATGTACCTACCTACCTAGTGGGGTGCCTACATACCTACCTTTTTACTTAATGAGGGGACCTACTGTATATACCTACCTACTTAAGGGGGGGCTATATACCTACCTACTGGGGGCCTATATACCACTTAATGAGGGGCTTAAATACCTATCTACTTAAGAGGGGGCTATTTACCTATCTACCTACCTATTTTTTGGGGGGGCAGGAGTATCTACCTGCTACGTTAGGACACAAATAAGACTAAAACACAAATGGGAGCCCCATAGCTGCCTTTGGGTATTTTTACTATTAGCGGCACAAAGGGGTGTCATTATTATTATTTGGGGAGCTATGAGCTTGTGCAGAAGTAAGAATAGGTAAGGAAGTGCTGGAAAAGTCAATAAGAAGTTGTGTGGTAAATTCTGCAGGGACAGTCACCATGGTCTTCTGAGCCGAATGGAGAAGAAAAAGGGAAAGAGAACAACTCCCATCAGAGAAGACATCTCCGTGAGCCCATGAATGTCAGTGGTTATTTTGCTTTTGTGTTGAATCAGTGTTCTGTTCACTGACTTGTATTCTGGCAGCATACGGTTTGTCTGCGCCACTTTTACTTTCTTGCTCAGGTTTTATAGTGTTATTTTAGAAAGTTACCAAGTGCATGACAAAGGGAAAATCTGTAGGTGAACACTGTATGTGGGCTGTTGGGCATTCTGTGACAGGACTTTTTTTAGTCCTAATCTGGCCCTGGTTTTAACAACCACTGCACTGCAGACTTTTGCCACCTTCAGCATGCATGCTAGCAATTACAGGGTTACTGCTGACAACCTCTATGAAAAGTGTGTCAGTTAAAACAGTCTCCTCACCAGGCACCTCTTTAGTGTCTGAGGGCACATTCACCTGTGCACACTTCTTACTGGCTGTGTCGAGCTGCAAACTTTCTGCAGTAAGGTGTAGAGATATTGCCTCAACATCTGCTATAATTGTCTCTAAGGAAGAAGTCTTAGCTGCTGTCAGGATCACTCCTGCATCTTGCATGCTATTAAGTTGAAGTCAATGGCAGACACATTTAGAAACTGGATACCAGACAATTCACACATAATGGCAGGATAATCATATTTGTGGTGCTCCTACTCATACACCAAACTTGTAGTGTACACAATAGGCAATTAATTCACCTTTTTTACAACAGGAGGTGCAGAGAACACCTGGTTGTTACTGGCAACCACACTAGCTTCACCTGAAATTGTAGAGGCAGCACAATTTTCCATATTGCTATAAACTACAGGACACACATTCTCTGCAACACACTTAGGTCTGTTGACCATCGCCTCTAGGGGCACACTTGAGCTGGTCTCCTCTACTGCTTTGGCTGCAGTTTTTTTTACCAGCTAGTTCAGACTTGGTAGAATCTGGAGCTTACTCTGTGAGAAAGCTAACTTCCTTAGTTAACTGCTTAGATTGTGTAACATCACTATTGATCACAGGCAAACTATTCATAAAACATGAGGTAACGTCAGCCTTATCAGATAATTGTTGAGCTGCATTTTCAATAGGCATCATTTCTTATAATACACTTAGTCCAACAGGCTTTGCACGTTCACATTTAGGAAGCATGTCTGGTCCTCCTTTTAGCCCACCTAGGTTTTTATTCAGTGGGTTAGAGAGTGAGTCTCCACCCACCATCACCTCAATTAGATCAGTTACATGACTGACAGTCCCAAATCAGGTGTTGCAACTAATTGGAACAGTCTTTCAGGGTTCCAGTTGGGTCTTCAAATGGGATGATGTCCAGAACACCTATTTGAGGCAGTCAATGTCAACCCAGTATGATTCCACCTACTAACAAGTCACGGGCTCAGGACTGTTTCCTCTCTGACCTGCTAATGAGAGGGCAATCAGGTGCACATCCATCTGCTTGGTAGCACTTCCAACACAGTTCCCTCTGCTGGACAGTGGTAACAGCCTGCCGCACCCAAGAAGCCAGTACTTCATAGAGTGCCAAGCAAAAGGGTAACAATGTTTTGAACTTTTGACTTTCAGTCTCCATATCTCACCATGCACTACAGCTTTGAATGTGAGGCTACCATCATTTGGCCGACAATCATATTGGCTATCACATACAGAATTTTGACTTGAAACTATTTAGTATACGCTTAGTTATGTAGATTCTTATCATGTAACTGCATTGTTTCTGTTTTGCTCCTAAAAATCTTAAGTTCAAGTTTTATTATCTTGTTAGTATTCTTTAAACCCACCTTTGGCGTTCAACACTATCTGAATCCTTCTGGGCTCTCGATCAGATTCAAGCATGTCTAGACCTAAATCTGATCCCAGGTCTCTTCTACTTCCCAGTGTTGGTGCATATTGGTCAACTCACTTTGGTTTGAATACAGCTTTTTCTTCAACTCTACCCACACGTGTGCGAGGTTGTGGTTGAGGTCTGGGGACTGTGGGAGCCAATCCAGCAACTCTATCTCACTGTCATTGAACCATTTCTTCACCAATCTTGACATATACTTCGGTTCGTTGTCCTGCTGGAACACTATGTTGTCATTTTAATATACAAAGCATACAAAGTAACTCGTCTTGTAGGATACTTACATACAGTATAGCTCAGCATTGAGACCACAATCTGCCCATGGCAACAAACTGGACCAGTCATGCTAACGCGCTGAAACAAAATGGAGAAAGTGGTGCCAAGACTTGATTGACATTCTCTACTTGCCCATTTGTTTAAGGATGATAAGCCAAGGAGAAGTGCAGTTTTATCTGTAGTTGGGAGCAAAGGGCACGCCAGAATTTCAACACAAACTGGACTCCCCAATCTGAGACTATATGTTGGGTGAGTCTGTACAACCGGAAGATGTGCTGGAAAAAGAGACTGGCAAGACGTGGGGCAGAGGGAAAAAATGTGACGTTTTACAGAAGCATTTGATGACCACCCACACGGCAGCATTACCGGAGAAGGGTGGAAGGTTGGTGATGAAGTCCATGACTATATGTGGTCCAAGGGTTTTTTGGAATAGGCAAGGGTTGCAGAAGACCTACCGGATTGAGACGAGGCATCTTGTTGCGGGCACAAGTGGTACAAGATTTCACTAATTCTTTATTATCTTTAACAAAATCTGGCCACCAATAGAAATAAGAAATTAACTGACAAAATTTTTGTACCCCGGGGTGCCAAGCCACCAGAGGGCAACGTCCCCATTTTAGAATTTTCTACTGAAGTGCAGGGTGCACGTACTTCTTACCCAGAGGAACATGTTGGAGGTCTACAGGAGCTTCAGAGATCAGACATTTAGCAGGTATGAGAGGCTATCTCTTCCCTTCTTATGTCAGAAGAATGGGAAAGGGCATCAACCTTGATGTTCTTCTACTCTATATGATGGAAATGGATTACGAAACTGAACTGGAAAAAAAAAGGGACCATCTGGCTTGATGCGGATTTAAACTTCGGGCCATCTGGAGATACAGAAGATTTTTGTGGTTGGTGTAAATATTGAATAGATGACAAAGCCACTCCAGGAGGCTGTGCCATTCTTCCACGGCCAGTTTGATGGTCAGTAATTCCCGATCCCCGAAAGTGTAATTCTTTTCTGCGTGGGAAATCATCTTAGAGAAGAATCTGCACGTAAGTGTCTTGCCTTTGGGACCCTTTTGTGTGAGGATCGCCCCAGCCCCCCCAGAAGAGCCGTCAACTTCTAAGAAGAAAGGTTTCTTGGAATTTGGTCACGACAAAATGGCAGCAGAGGCAAATGCTGACTTTAACCTAGAAAAAGTTTTTCGGCCACTGGTGGACAGAGCTTTGGGTTGCCGCTCTTATTGGTGAGCGCCACAATCGGTGCCACCACTGTAGAGAAATGTGAGATAAACTGGCGGTAGTAATTAGCGAAACCCAGGAAACGCTGTATGGTCCTACGGTCCGTAGCCACTGCAAGATGATATACAACTTAGCGGAGTCCATCTGCAGACCCTTGCCCAAGATTATGTACCCAAGAAAGGTACCCAAGAAGACTGGTCTAGTGGAAGAGGCACTTCTCCAGCTTGGCATAGAGGCAATTAGTAGATGCCTCAGAACCTGGCGCACATGAATCAGATGGGACTCAGGGTCGGGTGAGACAACCAGGATATCCAGGTAGACGACTACACAGGAATACAGGAGTACAGGAGGTTTCTGAAAATGTCATGTACGATTTCCTGAAAAACCACCAGGGCATTTCACATTCCAATGGTCATTATCTGTTACTCAATATGCCAATCTCGGGCGTTGAAGGTTGTCTTCCACTCATCACTCTCACGGATCCGAACAAGATTACAAGACCCCCGCAAGTCCAATTTAGAAAAAATTCTGGCACCCCAAAGCTCGGTGGTTAATGGTAACAGATAGCTTTTTTTAATGGTTATTTTGTTGAGACCACAATAATCAATGAACCAGGCACCGGCGGGAGAAATAGATTGGGGGATTACCCCTTCTGGAGGTCCTCTTGTATATAGGACAACATGGCCTGAGTCTCTGCTACAGACAGCGGGTAGACCCCGGCGGAAGGGGAGGGGACTAGTACCAGGCAGTAGGTCTATAGGGCAATCATATGGATGATGAGGAGGAAGGGTCTCAGCCTGTTTCTCGGAAAAGACATTCGCAAAACCCTGATATGAAGCAGGCAGACCCAGTAGAGTCTTGGGGGACATCAGTGCTGAAGTAGGGCGCACTGGGCGAAGTGCCAGCAAGACTGGCAGTCTTGTCCCCAACACGTGACTTCACCCATCTTTCAGTTAAGCAAATGGACATGGCATTGTAGCCACGGAAGACCCAGAAGAACTGCCGAGAAAGAATGGGGTAGCACGTAGAACGTGATTTTCTCCTTATGTAATGCCCCCACGTGAAGGGATAGCAGCTTAGTACAAAACTGAATAGAGTCACTGAGAAGCTCCCTGCTGACTGAAGAGATGGCCAGTGGTTTTATAGGCGGACTACCAAGAGGGAAGCGTCCATGTAATTCCCAGCTGATCCCGAGTCCAGAAACGAGACAACACTATTCCATATCTGGTCAGGATTTGTACCGACATGGTCAGACGTGGAGAGGAATTACTCACACCTCTCCTATGTAGTCTAGGTGCGCACATTTCCCGGACGGTGGGGGTAAACCCTGCTTTAATGTTCCAGGCTGGCGCAGTAGTGGTACAGGTTCTCCTCAAGTCATTGGGACAATTTTTTGTGGAGTCAGGTGGGCTCTATCCACTTGCATGGCCTCTTCAGCGGCCTGCAGAGAGGGAGGCAGTAGTGGCCCTTGAAACACCGGAACAAGATGAGGTAGAAGACATGACCTCAGCGGTTGGCATTCCTGACGGAGCTACCCCTGTCTTACCGCAAAGCGCACGTCAATCGGAGTGGCCAGGTGGATGAGGTCACTCAGGGAAGATGTAGGGTCTCGAACAAACAGGACGTCCTTTATTTGACTGGAGAGACCCTTCTTGAGTGTGGCTCTTAACGCTGCATTTCAGGATAATTTCAGAGCCAGGGTGCAGAATTGTACATCGTATTCTACGACAGAAGAGTCCCCTTGACACAGGTTCAATAGGGTGGTCTCAGCAGAAGATGTGCAGGTTGGTTCCTCAAAGACACTGTAGAATTCAGTCAGGAATGTAGAGAGGTTGGCCATAACTGGATCATCTCTGTCCCAGAGGGGAGTAGCCCAAGCCAGGGCTTTCCCAGAGAGAAGGCTCACCACGAAAGCCACCTTGGACCTTTCAGTAGGGAACTGACTGGCCATAAGTTCCACATGCAAGGAGCACTGGGTGATGAACTCCCTGCAGGCCTTATAGTCCCCATCAAACTTCGTCGGCATAGAAAAATAAAGTTTTGGGCCGACAGGCACCGCAGGAGCCATAGATGCTGAGGGAGCCATGGGAGACGGCTGCTGCTTCTGAGTGTTGAGGACCTGCTGCATCATAGTGGTCAGCTGGTTGGGCTGCTGTGCCTGCTGCACGATCTACTGGGACTGCTTTAATACAAAGAACCAAACCACCAAACAACACTGGCCATGGATGAAGAGGGATAGAACGGCATGTTAAGGGCTGTGAGGAAAATGACAAAAGATGACAAAAGTCAACACCCAACTTCAAATTTAGGATTGCAAAAGTCAACCAAGCACACATGTTATGAGGAAGCCATAAATTAGGCAAAAGGCATGTCCACAATTTAGATGCAAGGCCTGACTGCTCCCAATCTATCCATAGGAAACCAGCCCAGCAGGGAGTCAAAGGATCAAAGAGGTGGACCAGTCTCAGCGGGGCAGATATTTCATAAGGATTTATAGAATAACCGTGCATCACAGGTCCACCTCAGTTTCAGATTTTTAAATATGAAACTTGCCACACACATAGCTTTCACTCCCGCATTTGTAGGGCGCACGTGCAGGGAAAACCGAAAGGCTTGGACAAGGAACGTAGCAGAATGTCAGTGTTTGGTACCAAGTCATAGCTTAGGCCCATCCGGTTCTGATGGTATCATTGGCTAGGTTCTGTCCCATTGCCCTGTCACAATTTGACCCATTTTGTGTACGAAGCCAAAAACTGAATGGCCCGAGAGGGAGGAGAGTGTAGACCATCCTAGGGGTGTTGAGAGGGTGAAACAGAGGGTGTGAAAGGGGTGCGACGTGGGATGTCCCAGTACAGTTATAAGTCGAAGCCCATGTGGGCCCAGTTGTTGCCTCATTGGAGGGGGGGATACCAGGGGCGTAGCTACAGGGGGTGCAGCGGGCCCAGCAGCCTGAGGGGGCCCAAATGCCCTCCTGCCACATAAGAAGATACCAGCATTGTAAATGGTGCATGGTAACTGGGGGGCCCCGTTTCACTTTTCGCACCAGGGCCCAAGAGCTTGAAGTTACGCCTCTGGGGGATACCTACATCAGCATTCCAGGAGCATCCACACACAGGAGCAAGACCACATTCACCCCCCATGTGTACCCAGCACAAGGCCAACCTAAGGTAAATAGACACATCTTGCTGTCTCTTTGTCTGCAACCATGTCCGTATTTGCACCACTGACCAAAATCTGTATAGTTATACCCCTATGTATGTATTGTTTGTCTAGTTCGCTCACAAGGCGATTCAATCTTTAAACTTTAATCCTGTGCGGGTCTGTTGCCTTGATCATCGATCTCATGTGTCCATTTTTCTCGTTCTTTACTATATCGCTAACCTGGGCTTGTTCCTGGCCTTGTTATAAGTCTGTAACGGGCCAGTCTTAAAACTAATGAGGAACTTGTGGCAGTCTATTGGGCTGGCAGAGTTCTGTTTCACCAGTGCGGGCAAACAGATCTCTCCCAGCCGTTCAGGGTTGTGGGCGAGTGCGGTATCCTCTCTCACTCCCTGGGTCTTTCTGTGCCCATGTGGCCATCGACCCTCGAGTGGGCGCGGGCTTTTCCTGACAAGAGCATATTACTGATATAAAGTAGTTAGTCCAGGGATGTCATCCTAAAAGTATAGCAGTACATTTCTCTACACGTATGTCATTCAACCACAGAAGAATAAAGGGTATGTTTTTTCCATTAAGCAGCAATTGTTTGCTTCATGTGCAAGAAAACAATACATATTAGGACATATATTAGGAATTGGTATGTTAAAAAGGGTGTATCAGATTTTTTCACCACTTGTGGCTAGTGGGGTTTAAAGTAAGGAGATATACACACATCCAAATCT
This sequence comes from Phyllomedusa bahiana, assembly GCA_025379985.1. NCBI lineage: Eukaryota > Metazoa > Chordata > Amphibia > Anura > Hylidae > Phyllomedusa > Phyllomedusa bahiana. The sequence goes on from JAODAL010063287.1 coordinate 13,477, forward strand.
TCTGCATCCTGCAACTGAGACATTATACATGAAGCCCCAGTACCTGGCATCCTTGAAAACATTTAGTAGAATATCCTAGGACTACCTTGGCTTTATGGACAGTGGTCCACCTCATAACAACCTTAACATAGCAGCAGCTGCCCAATTGGGACATAGTTCACCCTATATTAGAATAAAACCTAATATATTTTCACAGGTTAGTTCACCAGTAAATACAAAGGTAGTTATCTATTAACTATCCAGCAATATAGCTTCAGCCCCTACAAACACCATCAGTCTAAGCTCAACCTCACAGACATGCTCATTGTCTGTTACATGTCACATGCTTTAAATAATACCTATTTTAAAGTCCTCTCTCTCTAGCTGTCTGTGTGTATATATATATATATATATATATATATATACTATATATATATATATATATATATATATATATATATATATGCACTCTACCTGTCTCCTATTTAAGTGCTTTATGCATATGTATGGTCACTGTCTATCCACTGTTTGAATGCTGTACAGGAATGTGGTCATTCAGGATAAGTCTGATTACATCAAGATGGTGAAGAAAATATTAGAGGATACAGATACATATGAAATGCTGCGTAAAGACCCCACTGACTGTTGTCTGAAGGAATTATATAGCATTTTCCAAAAGGCAATTGACTAACACCTGATTACAAATTTATGTTCAACAAGACACCCACCACAGAGACATTTTATGTACTAAGAGGGTAGATCCCATTCCAGGTAGGACTCGGAGTTCCAGCACTCATGTGGATTGCATTTTGACACCCTCTGTCACTAGCCTATCTTCTTACATTAAAGGGGTTGTCTCACTACATTGATTCATCTTACCTCAGTCCTGTTTCTTGGGGTTTCATTTTGAAATCAGGATAGATCAAAAAGGTATCTTGCTATAGTGACCTGAGGAGCTGATGCAGTCCATACAAGAGGGGATATCTCAGAATAGGTGGGATACTGTTAATGGACATATATTGCAAAGTGGCTTGTTTTTGCAAGATATTTAACATAAATCCAATCCTTATAGTGAGACAACCCCTTTAAGGATACTAAAGATGCGGTTATGAAAATTAATGATTTGACCATAAGTAAGGTGACATTCATAACAAGCCTTGATGTTGAAGCTTTATATGGTAACATCAAACATGACCTAGGCCTCAGGGCTGTCAGACATTTTTTAGATACAAAGGGCCATATGTGTGAAAACGGTCTAGGTCTAAGACTTTTTTTGTTGCCCATAGCAACCAATCAGAGCTCCCCTTCCATTTCATATGGTGCTCTGAAAAAATTAAAGGGGAGCGCTGATTGGTTGCTATGGGCAACAAAAAAAGTCTTAGACCAAGACAGTTTTCATACAGTACATGTCCTCCAAAAAGTCTACAATACAAAGCAAACAATTTATTTGTTTGGAGCTATTAAATTTTGTGTTAACACATTTAAACTGCCTCTATTACCAGCAAGCTTATTTCAGTTGTCTAAACTGTTCAGAAAGGTGCTTCAAGTAAGTAATCAATTACTGTGTTTGAAGTCTTGTGGATTATAAACACACTGATTGATTACTCACTTTTCAAACAATTTAGATAAGTGAAAGAAGCTCGTGGTAATAAAGGCACATAATTAGAGCGCAGTTAAAACTGCACCAAAACTGCGCTGTGTGAAAGCACCCTGAGGGTTAAATTCACCTCAGACGATGTTGCTTAAACAGCACCTATAAGAAAACACTGTGGTAAGCACAGAATGATTATTTGTATCTGTTTCCAAATCAGATTTGGGCACCCTGCTACCCTGCTAGAGATCTGGAGCTGTAATTCTAAAACAATTGGTAAAGCTATTTTTGTTTATTAATTAATTAATTAATTAATTAATTAATTAATTAAAGGTTATATATTAAAAAAAATGTTGAAGGAATAAGGTTCAAGCTTGCCAATGGCAAATGTGTTTTTTTTTGTTAACATATACACTCTGCCTTCAACAATTAGTTCCCTTTTTCATATTTACTTTAAGGCCAACACAACTTCGCTAATAAAGACTGAGATTGTGTGACCGCTCAGTTATCTGGTCTATGCTCCTCTTGCGCAGTGAGCTGGGAAACATATCTGGTTGCAAGGGTGGTTGGCAGTAAAATCTATGAAAGGTTGAACTCTATTGGTCTCACAAGGACTTACGAAGTTGTAGAGTTCAGAACTATATAAAGCGACTCTTTGCAGATAGTAGTCTTCCAGAGACCTACAGTGGCACTAAAGGACAGGCAATAACGGACAATTAAGGAACCTGTGAAGTTTCATACAATCCCCTAGTACAGAACTATATAAAGTGACTCTTGGCAGGTAGTAGCCTTCCAGAGACCTACAGTGGCACTATAGGACAGGCAATAATGGACATTTAAGGAACCTGTTGAATTTCATACAGTCCCATAGTCTTAGTAGGAGACCATTCAGAACAGGAAAAAATGGTAGCTTTTCCATGTTTTTGTACCATCAAGTGTGGCCTGCAACAACCAAGCCTTTTGTGCTACTTGGTGTGTTTGCAAAAATTGTAAAAGAAAATAAAGTCATCTGTTTAGCTGTTCTATGTCCATTCTTAAAGGGGAGCCCACTAACCATCCCTTTAAGGGGCACAAGTCATTAGTATCATATTATTATCAGAGGGCAGGATTACAATGAAAGGTAATGTAATGTACATAATAATTGTTATATTGAGAGTAATACTTTGTCTTTATTGCACTGTGATACTATAATGTTGTACTGTGTATTTCTGACCCTAAGATGAGCCCTGAACACTGTGTGATGTAGTGTTGAATTGGAAACTGCATTATCAGGATGATTCTGTGAATTGATGTATGTGAAGGGGTAACTGTATTGTGCAGCTTGCAGCAGAGGAGCAGTATCCATGAAAACAAAGGGGGGGGGGGGGGGGGCGGTTAAATTGCGAAAATGTTAGTGTATTGTGGTTGTTCTTGTAGTTCAGTGGTAGTGTGTCTACAACATTAAACAAGATGGATGGGGATATTTAACCCTTATGTTAACCTGCAGGCCTGAAACCAGCACCCTTCCCTATTCTTTGGCTCATGGATCCCTGAAGCACAGAGGAAAGACATCTATGAATAGCTATGAATAGAAATGCAGAAAAGCTAGTTTGGGAGGTTCCCATGGAAATAATTGGAGAATTTTCCAAAAAAAACATGGTTTTGTGAGTCCCCCGTGTAGGCCTTTTGACCCTGTTGAAAAAACCTTTTACTTCTATGGCCCGGCTCAATAAATGAATCCGTTTCCTGGGTCTTTACTCTGTAAACTCCTTGTAGTCTAAGCTGAAAGAGAGAAGATTTAAGAGTTCTCCCTAACTCCTTGAAATCAAAGCTGTATCTGACTACGGGATATTTTTTGGGCAATTGGTGCTAGTTTTCATGAAATTGGAAAGGAAAATTTTCCTTAATGAACAAAAGAGGGATGCCGTGTCTGTCACCCTTGAGAGAATAAGTAAGAGTAAAAATTTTTTAAAAACCCTTAACCCGTCTGATCTCCTGTTCTGTAACGCAATACATCACCCTTGGGGAGAAGGGCTCTACCAAAAAATTCCAAAAAAGTGTGCCCCAGGAAGTAAACTAACAAATCATTACAGGTTCCCCCTTCCCTCTAATGCTGCCCCGGGGGAGGTAAAAAGGAAAATGATTTTCTGCAACCGTGACCCAGACTACGACTCCCCTCCTTCCCTTTGACTTCAGTCCTTTTCAGTTAAAACTTTTTACAAAGAGAAGCGTAAACAGAAAAAGTATATTGGCAAGAGGTGTTGAAAAAACTCAATTTCCCCTTTCTCCGCAGTTTTGACATTGACCCTTTTTACATGTCAAAAAGCAGCTCCAAACTTCATTTTAAACAGCGAATAATTCTATGAAATTTTTAGATTGACTTTAAAACAGTATGCAGGCAAAAAGCTATTTAAGGTTGGAGAATATTTTTAGTATTAGTTGAGAAGGGGAATTTTTTTCCCCAACAGAGGGACTTGGCTTTACCTCATGGGGGTTTTTTTTCCTTTCACTTTAGCAAAAAGGGCTGAATGGATGGAGTATGTCTTTTTTTTTTTTTTGGCCTTACAAACTAGTAACTATTAAAAATTTGTAAAAAGGCCCTGGGCTAGCGGACAGTAAAGTAGGGGTTTCCAATCAAAAGTATTGGTGACCCCATCTGGAATATGCATTTGTCCTGGGCCTAGTTAAGAAAGGATTAAATGGGGGCTGGGGATCTAAAATGAAAAAAGGGGAGGATCTTTGTTATCAAGAAAGGGTTTAAAAAAAATAAATTGTCTTGAAAAGGACGCCTGGAGGGGACATGATTTTTTGTATAGAAAAAAAAAGGGAGAATACAAAAATTGGTGAAAAATGTTTTAAATTTAAAAAAGGCTTAAAAAAACAAAGAGGGATTCAACTGGAAAAAAAAAAAGGGTTTAATTCCGAGGGGGAATAAGCTTCTCCTTTAAAAATGAAGCTGTGGAATAGTTTGATCCCCGGAACTGGACAGCCCCAAAAAAGTGAGAGCATTTAAAAAGATGTGGGAATTATTCAGCAGAATAAAATTTAAAAAATCTAGTTGACTAAGAAGCCCAATTTTGTATTGTGGTTGCCAAAGAAACTTGTCAAAAAATGCATCAAAAAGTGCCTTTTTTGGTGCGCTTTTGTAGTGTTTCCAAACACTTTTATTATGAAAACTTTTGAATTTAGCCATGTTTCTGATCGCTCTGACAAAGATCTGACTTAACAAAAGTGGTTTTGGCTTTCTTAAAAAAAGGGGTTGGTAATGTTGAAAAACATGCCCCAAATGAAAGGAAAAATTTTTTTTTTTTTTAATACTTTAAAACCAATATATATTTTTTATTACTTTAAATTGGTCCCCTAGGATATTGACCCCCCAGTGGTTACAATGTTAATGCGTCTATTGCATTGTTTAAAAATATGGTGTACAAGATGGGTGTTTTATGTCCTCCTGGGGCAGGAAGTAGAAAAAAAGAAAACTTGTGTGTGAAAGTTTCACAGGGCTTCTAGCTGCCCTATAAACGTTTGGACACAGGTTTGCCCCTGGGTTCCAGTTGGGGTGAGGAAGGTGCATGGCCTATTTTCTTCATTTAGAGGCCGTTGTAAAGGGGTTAAAAGCACGGAATTTACAATTTTGCGCCCGCACCTCATTATGTAGTGGGATTGGGGCACGATCCCCTAAATAGCGTTTTTTCCAATACCAGGACGTAATGTATGCCAAATTTTGGGATGGGGTTTTTTTTAAAAAAATGAATAAATCTCGATTGTTAATATCTATCCCGGACCGCATATCAAACCCCCATAAACCTGGACCGCATTTCAACTTTTGGATGGGGTCCCCCCCCCAAAACCCCAACTGTTTTGGTGCTTGTTTTATAAAAGTCTACAGTTTTTTAGTTATTAATACGGAGAAAAACTCCTATAAATATCAATATCGTTTGTACCAAAAAAATCCCCGTTACTAGCCCAAAAATTTCCAAAAATGCTCTACTACATAAGGACTGCTTATACCACCGAACACAAAAACAATTACCACCAAAAGGAATGAAATTATCATTATATTTACTAATATACTATTACTGAAAAAAATTGTGTACAAAGCAATAAAACCCCTATATAGTGGGCCTATAGTTCTAGTCCAATTCAGTACATAGGTCTGCAGCTGTATATTTCCCCCATAAAATGTCCATGTGTGGGAGTCCAGTGTAAAAGGTCTGCAGACATTAAGTGATTTTGGCAGTTACATTGTGACTCAAAGGGGACATTTCTTGGAGTTGTTAACTTTCCCTTTTTTTTC
>JAODAL010063288.1:0-19322 GCA_025379985.1 Phyllomedusa bahiana
TTTAAATTTCCCTTATGGCAACTTGTTACTTTCCGTTTTGAGTTTCAAGCTTTCAAGCCTTACAAGTTTTATGAGTTTCAAAGACTTGGTTAGAATAAAAACTTTTTTATTTGGTTTAAAACCTGTCCCGTGTTTTCCCTTTTGTGTCCCCCCTCTCCCCTCGCACGCACACACACAATTTGGTGTTTCGGATGTGGTCAACATCCCTGCGAGGGAAAGTGCATGTCCTGGGTCAAAACTGCGACAAGGTTAAAGTGCCAGACTGGCAAAATGGAGGAGCTCCTTAAGCACCTGGTTCAGGCCAGTGCACAGCAGCAGCAAGCCCACATGGAGACTATACAGGCTTAACAGGAAATCAACAAACTCCTCATACTAAGGTAAGAGCTGGAGAGATGGTTGCCGCCCCATTGTCAGGGGAAAAAATCCAATGTGAGGGGGAAACATATTCAACAATGAAACCAGAGGATGACATTGAGGATAGCTGACTGGAAGAAGTTACCCCCCGGAGCTGTGGGCCAAGGTCCTAGCTCTTTACCTCACCAAGGAACCAAAGAAGGGCTATTATGACCAGACGCTGAAATCCCAGATGTTCAACGTACTCAATCTCATCCAGAAGTGGCTGCAACCAGAGTCCTGCACCCCTGCCTAAATGGTCGAATGGGTCGTCATGGGTCAGTTTGTGCATTCACTCTCTAAATCCTCCGTTTGGGAGGAATGGGGAACCCCCGTTTTGTGGAAAAAACCTTGTGGTCTAGACAAGGGGCCTTCCCGGGCGTCACCCCCCCTCCCCCAATGAAGTGACTGTGTGCAGACCTGCTGCATCTATAAGTGACACAGGAGGCAATAACATCACCTCCTGCACCACTGCATTTCCTAGGCCGACAGCCCATAGGCTTCCAGCCTAGGAAATCCTGGGATCCACATCTCAACCACGTCACGGCTGGAAACCAGTGTGAAGAGGTGAGTAACTTTTTCAAAACATTTTTCCTACCAACAGGGGGCTATATAACCTACAGAGAGGCCTATAACCTGAAGAAGGGGCTATAGCCTACAGGAGGGCCTATAACCTACAGGGGGGCCTATAATAAAAGGGGGCCTAATCCATCTTACGGGGGGGCCCGGAAAACCTACAGTGGGGCCTATATCCTACGGGTTGGTCTATATCCTATAGGGGGCTATTTTGTACAGGGGGGCCTATAACATATAGGAGGGCATATGACATACAGGGGGCACATCACCTACAGGGAGGGTCTATAGCTACAGGGGGGGGCTATAACTACAGGGGGCCAATCACCTACAGGGGCCTATAACCTACAGGGGGGGGCTTTTACCTTTTTGGGTCCTATTACGGGGGATTTTACCTAAGGGGGCCCATTACAGGGGACTGTATATCTACCTACAGGGGACAATATATACAGGGGGTATTATATCTACTTGTACGTACAGGGGGGTTATAACCCCAAGGACTGTTATACCTACCAAAAAAGTGGCAGCATAACTACCTAAAGTGGGCCTGTATACTTAGTTAATGATGGGCAACATTACTACCTACTTACTTAATGGGGGGCATCCATACAAGGGAAAGGGTTGGTGGGAAGTTGATAAAATGAGAAATCTAAGCCCCTGTTACCGGTTATTCCCCACGGGTTTGGCTTCACAAAACCGCCCTGAATAAGGGGGGGGCGGGGGCGGGGGGAGCGCGGCGGGGGGCCGTCCCCGGCCCCCAAAATTACATTTTCCCCCGGGGCTATTTTCCCCGGGTAATGTGCTTCACTTTCTCCCCGCCCGGGGGATTCGCCCGGGAGGAGGGCGACGGAATTCCCCTGTTCTCTATGGAGCATGGAAATGTAAGACTCCCCGGATTGGCGCCGTACTGAAGCGCAAATCCGGGGCGCAGTACGGCGCCAATCCGCGGCAAAATAAGCCGTGTGAACGAGGCCTAAGATGTTTGTGTGGTAAATTCTGCACGGATCACTTGCAGCCAGGAGAAGTCGTCATGGCGGTCTAAACAGAAGGAGAAGAAAAGGAAAAAAGAATTATTCATTATTCAGAGAACGACTAATCAGAGGTGACGTCTCCTGTGAGTCCCTGGTGGCAGGGGTTATTTTGCATCTCTGTAAGATCAGTGCTGTAGTTATTGTCATGCCGCTGTTGTAGGTTATACCTTAGCTGGTGACTGACCTCTAAGTGGTCTCTATATGGTGGTATTGTAGGTTAGAGCTGAGATGGTGTCTGACCACTATGTGGTCTCTATATGGTGGTGTTGTAGGTTATACCTTAGCTGGTGTCTGACCACTATGTGGTCTCTTTATGGCGGTGTTGTAGGTTATACCTGAGCTGGTGTCTGACCACTATGTGGTCTCTATATGGCGGTGTTGTAGGTTATACCTGAGCTGGTGTCTGAGCACTATGTGGTCCCTATATGGTGGTGTTGTAGGTTATACCTGAGCTGGTGACTGACCTCTATGTGGTCTCTATATGGTGGTGTTGTAGGTTATACCTGAGTTGGTGTCTGACCACTATGTGGTCTCTATATGGTGGTGTTGTAGGTTATAAGTTTATTAATAATGTATATATTTGTTCCTGTGAGTGTTTGTGTTTTGTGGGGGCCAAGTGCACAGCTTTGCCTAGAGTCCCATAATGCTATTAAGATGGCCCTGGATCTGGTGGAGAGATATGTATTGGTGGAAAACTCTCTGAGCCATTGTGGGAGACTGAGGTTACCTTACTGAGGCACCAGGAATGTTACCAACAATCCAAATAAAGTGCCCAACTCTAGTCGGGAGAGGCGTCCCCAAGCCAAGGTGGGGTCTGAACTCAGGTCAATGCGTCCTGGCCGCAAAATTATTTGCTGGATATTTCAGACACCCAATTACATTGCCGCACAGTGTCCAGAGACCATTGAACCTATGGAATGCTCTTTAGGCTGATGCTGCTCCTAGTTTGTGCACCCTGCATGCACAGGTGTGCTAGTTGTCGATAAACGGCACTAAAGTGACTGGACTCCTGTGCTCAGGGAGTATGATGACCCTGATAAGGACCTCACTCCCTCAAGTGCTACTCCCTGAGAAGCAGTTGGGGGCAGTATGTATCCACAGAGATACCAAGCATTACCCAGGAGAAAATTGGCACATACTGGACTATCATATCCCACCCATGGGTATTGTGACAAACCTATTGTATCCTATTATTATTTGGTGGGACTTTGCCTATTCTGGATTCCATGGGCAAGAGCTACACCACTTATCCACCCAGGATGCCAAAAAGTGGCAGGTAATGAAGGTGCAGAAGCGCTGAATGACTTTCCTTTAACCATGTTGGTATACAGTAGGGTTAAGTATGAGGAGTCACACCCTGAAATCCACTTTCCTGACCTGGGGGTGGATGAGCGGTAACCACATTTTTCTATTAACAACAACTTATGGTACCGGGTGACCAAAGTGACGGATGAGGTAGTAGGGCAGCAACTTGTGTCTGGGCCCTACAGGCGCATGGTGTTGGTCCTTGCCCACTTCCATGTATTGGGTGGTCACCTTGGAGAAGAGAAGACCCAGCAGTGGGTATAACAGAGGTTCTACTAGCCAGGGTGTTTTAGGAAAACAAGGGATTTTGTAAACCCTGTCCTGTGTGCCAGGTTAACTCCCTTGTTGCCCATTTTCATCATCCCCTGGTTCCTCTTACCCATAATTGAAGTGCCATTTGAACTGATTGCAGTGGTTCCAGTGGGGCCTCTGGTGAAGACGGCACAAGGCCTCCAATATATTCTCATGGTTGTTGAATATGTGACCAGGTACCCAGAAGCAGTACCCCTAAGAAATGCTTCCTCCAAGTCAAGTGCTGGAGAGTTATTCTTCATATTTTGATCCTGAAAGATCAAGAGACATTGGAACTGATAAATAATCAAAAATTGTTTATGTCTAAAGTGATGAGGGAACTGTGTAAAATCTTAAAGATTGAAAGGTTGCTCACCTCGGTATATAACCCCCAGGCAGACTGGTTGGTAGAGAGGTTTAACAAAACCTTAAAGACAATGCTAAAAAAGGTGGTAGAGAGGGATGGTCTGGACTGGGACTGTTTATTGCTTTAAATATTGTTCTCCATCAGGGAAGTTTACCAAGCTTCTGCTTGGTTCTCCCTGTTCAAGTTGTTATATGGTCAAAACCCCAAGTCACTTCACTGCAAATAGTCATGACGCACACAATATAACTCAGATACAGGACAGGTTATCTAATGTGATGACCATTGTAAAAGAACACTCCTGCAGACACAAGGGGGGCAGTCCACGGTGAATAATTGGTTCACCAGACTTATAGAGTTCAGACCAGAGGATCGGGTACATGTGCTGGTGCCAACAGTGGAGAGCAAATTCCTGGCAAAGTGGCAGGGACAGTAAGAGGTGATTGAGAAGAGGTGAGGTTGGAGACAATTACCACGTACACAAACCCGGTATGAGAAAGCCCCTGCAGGTATACCACGTGAATCTGCTTAAACCCTAGAAGAATAGAGATCTTTCTGCTGTAACGGATCGCGCCGCGATCCGGTCCCACGACCAACACAGTCCGCCACCCGTGTCCCCCAGCGCAGGTCCCCGGTGGGGACAGGGTGACCGCCGCGGGGCCGCGCTGCAGCCCTGGTCGCACCCTTCCCAACCACACACACATTACTATCGTTCCTGTCCGGCCCCTCCGTCTCCTGCCGGCCCGCGAATGCGTGGTGCCACCGCCCTAGCGCTCTCAGCGGCGCTCGCTCCTCATATGTAAAATTTAAAGGGACAGTGGCCGCCGTAATTGGGAGTTAATTCCGGGCGCTGTCTCTATAGATTTTTTTAGGGATACCACAGTCACTTTCCCTCTGGATCTTTGTTGCCTCCGTGCCCTAGAGAAAGCGTTCCTGGCATCTACTGTCTTACCGTGTATCCTGTACCTCTGGCCTACGTTTTATTGACCACGAACCTTTGCCCCTGCCCAGCACCTTGCCTGCCTGTCCCCGACTATGCCTACTCCTGACGAAACATGTACAACGCTCCACCCGTTGGCCTCCGCCGCAAGCAGTCACGTCAGGGGTAGCGACCTGTGACTCCCGCCGCAGCAAGTCCATCCGCGCCTTTGCGGCGGGCTCTTGGTGAATACCGAGGCACTACTTCTAGATTCCGCTTCCCTGCGCTGGCTTACAACCATCGCATGCGGTGCTCCAGTGGATCCACTAAACCAAGTCCGTTACAGTAAGATCCAGCCATGGACCCCGCCAAGGTGCCTCTGCCAAGCCTCGCGGATCTTACGAAATTGTTGCCGACAGCAATCGCTGCAAATCGCACAACAGGCACACAGCAGTTGGGCCAGCTCTCAGCCATGATGCTTCAGCTCCTTGCACCCCAGCAATAACAGTCTCCCGTCTCCGTCCGTGGCTCCCGTCTACATCAGCTGTTCCTTTGAGCCACCGTGGGAACCCAAGCTTCGGCCTTCCCTCTACCCTCCAGCTTTTGGCCGGGGAACCAAGCTACTGGGATATTCACACAGATGCTCCTAATGCACGTGGAACTGATGGCGGATCCAGTTTTCCCTCGGAAAGGTCTAAGGTGGCCTTCGTTTGTGAGCCTACTATCCCTGGGAAGGCCCTGCTTTGGAACTCCCCTTTGGTCAGAGAACTGGGCCCTTTGACGTGCGATCTACAGACCTTCCTCCAGAGGAATTCGCACTTCTTCGAGGAGCCCGCGCGAGCTTCCGCTGCTGAGGCCGCCCTCATTGAGTAGCCTTCGTCAGGCGAGACTCCACTGTGGGAGAGTATGCAGTTCAATTCCGTACCCTGGCTTCGGAGCTCACTTGGAATGATGCCGACGCCCTCTGCGCCACTTTCAAAAAATGTCTGTCCAGCAGGTTAAAGGATGCTTTGGCATCAAGTAACCTCCCCAACCTATCTGAGCGAATAATTCACCTACCACTCGCATCGATAAGTTCGCTGAGAGGCAGGAAGAGCTCCGCAAGAAAGAGACTTGCACGCCGAGCCCGCCGTCAGTGCGGTTTTTCATCTGGCTCCCAGTTTTCCAGCATTCTCCAATTCCACCCCCTCAACCTCAGAGGTGGAACCCATGCAATGAGACCCCGGGCCCACTTAAAACGGAGCAGGAAAGCCGACACCGCCATCGAGCAGCAAAATCTATGTCTCTACTGTGCCAGCCCGGACCACATCCGCAGAAGCTGACCTCCTACGTCCACAGCGTCCGGAAACGCCCTCACAGAAGTTGCCGTGTTGAGAGGCACGGGCCCTATGTGCCAGCTCCTCCTCCACGTTTGATGATGTCCAGTGGACGGTGACATCTGATTCTGGTCTTTCGTTCCGGACTTCTGCCTTCCTGGACTCGGTTCTTCCGGAACTTCATTCATGCTTACCTTGGTAACCCGATAACCGCTTTACCTGGTAGTCCGTCTTGGAGAAACCTCTGCACATTTCTTCGGTCAGTGGGGACCCTCACTGATCACCCCATCCAGATACATAACCCTGGCTCGGAGACACTCCATGTGGGGGCTCTACATAAGGAGATAGATCAGGTTCCACGTTCTGTCCCGTGCTTCCTCGGCGTTTCTGTTTTGGGGCTTCCCTGACTCCACGTCACCGCTCCTACGCTCGATGGAAGACAGGGCGAGAGTCCTGCATTGGGGACCGGAATGCCCAGAACCTTTGCTTGGGAGGTACCCTGACGCCGGTGCCTTACCAACTTCTCCGCACCCGCTTGCAACGCTCTGCCCAGGCCTGCCGTCTTGAGTACCAGGACCTTTGGGACGTCGTTCCTCCGCTGCCCACCACACATCGGCCTTATGCTGCCCTATCGACCTCCTCCCTGGAACCAGTCTCCCCGGCGAAGGGTCTATCCGCTGTCCGTTCCGCTGGAGACTCAGGCCATGACGGCCTCACATACAGTGAGAAAGCTTGGCAGAAAGGATTTAATCCGTATGTCCTCCTCCCCAGCGAAGCCGGGTATTTCTTTCTTCGTCGCAAAGAAGATGCTATTCCCTCCGCCCATGTTCCGACTACAGGGCGACTCAACAAAAATCACCGTCGAAAAAACGCTACCCTTTCCCACTGCTCGCTGAACTTTTTGACCGCCCTCAAAGGGGATAAGATGTTCTCCAAATTGGATCTGCTGAGGAGCCAATAACCTCATCAGAATTCGGGAGGGGGACAGTGGAAGACGGCTTTTTATACCCGAGATGGTCATTTCGAAAAATCTCGTGATTGCCCTTTGGGCTCGTAAACGCTCCAGCGGTGTTTCCAAAGAATTCCCGTCAACGATGTCTTCCGGGATCTCTTGTACACCTCTTCCATTGTGTACCTAGATGACATCCCGATTTTCTCCGCCTGATCCTCAGACCTCATCGACACAAATGCGGGCCAGGTTCTACGACAGACTGCGCAGCAAACCGACTGTACGCCAAGCGTAGAAATGGTTAATCTCCATCAGACACCAGCCTACCCTTTCCTCGGTTATAAGTCTCGGTATAAAATCTAAGGGCCTAAGAGATGGACCCCAGCAATACTCTGCGGCGGTGCTAAAATGTCCCCAGTCCATCGCCTTTGGGCAATACAGCGTCTTCCTGTGCCTTCCGAATTATTACACGTCAAATTATTTTTTATTCCCCACTTCTCTATCTGGTTGCTCCTATCGTGGCCTCACTAGGAAAGAATACGAACCCGAGATGTTTGGCCTCCGGAGGCTGAGAAGACGTTTATGGATCTAGAAGACTGCCTTCTTTCAACTGCCTCCTGTCTTGTTTTTCCGGCTGATCCCCGCAGAACCGTTCTCCTTAGGAGGTGGAGCGCCTCCACTGTGGGGGCTGGGGCGGTCCTCACACAGAAGAGCCCCAAAGGCAAGATTCTCACATGATGGGTATCTCTCTAAGGACCTTCTTTAAAACGCGCCGGCAGAGCGAAACTATGCCATTGGGGACCGGGAACACTTGGCTATCAAGTTAGCCACCTGGAGGAAGTGGCTGGACATCTGCTGGAGTGGTGCTCGTCACCTATCGACATCATTACGCGATCACAGAATTTACTGTATCTTCAAGACGGTCCCAATACTTTAAAACCCTCGCCAAGCCGGTGGTCTCTCTTTTCTCACGTTTTGATTTTTCGCAAACATTTTCGGACTGCTGAGAAGAAACGTCAAAGCTGACAGCCGCGTCCTCACCGTGCCACGGACGTGGTCGGTTGAGAACCCGTGTAAACACACATCATCTACTCCAGAACGGTTTGGTTCACTGTGTCCCGCCAGAATCTCCAAACATCCTAAAGGGCAAGACTTTACTAGCCGGCCCGGCCACTCAGGAAAAAGATTTCTGAATGGGTGCATAGCTCCATCTGCTGGCCATAGCCCCGATCTCGGAAGTTCGACACACGCTGTTGATCTCACGGCACTACTGGTGGCCGACCATGGGCACACAGAGTCAAGACTCTCACCTGTCTTGCCTGTGGTCGACATGTGCTCGGAACAATGGTTCCATGCCACACGGGCGCCGTAGGTCTCTTGCATCCACTGAGCCACACGTGCAGAAATCCCTGGACGCACATAGCCATGGAACTTCGATGCACAGATCTACCGGTTTCCTCCTGGGAATTCAGTCTCTGGGTTGGCTTACGGACTGTTTCTCGAAGATTGTCTCCTCTTTGTGCCCCTTCCTGGCCTGCTGTCTGCCCCACATTGGCTCATTCATTTCTTCCAGCACATCTTTCCGGCTACATGGGTTAACCTTCACACCATTGTCTCCGACCGCGGTGCTATTCAATTTGTTTCCCCCGAATTTTTGGCATGCTCTAAGCTCCCCTTGCTGCAAGTCAAAGTGGACTTTTCATCGGCGCTATCACCCGTCAATCCAATGAGCAGCGTGGAGAGGGGAACAGATCCTGGGAGAACATACCTGCGCCACTTTGTATCCGGAGACGTCAGGACAAACTGCGCCGAGCTGCCTCCCTTGGTGACCGAATTTTCCCTATAACCACACGTGACTCGGTACAGCCGGTTGGTCTCCCCATCTTTGAAGTCTATGGCCGCCCACCACGAAACCCCCCCCCCCCCCGTTCCGTGCCCACAGATTCGGATCGCGCCCGCCGTCAATGACCAAGTCCGGGATATCAAGTCGTCTGGCAAGAGACGCGACGTTCTTCTTCGGTGCCTTCTGCCCGTAAAGAAAACTCGAGGCTGACAAAAGGAGATGGTGACCTGCCTGCCGACGTTCCTCCCTAGGGACAAACGTTAAGCTCTCCTCGAGGTAATGTGCCGCTCAAGGTTGTCCCAGCCATCAAATCTGTGTCCTCGAGTTCTCGGATCCCTTCAAGGTATCTTCGCGTTGAATCAGGTGACGTACAAGCTCTCTTTGCCTAGATCCATCTCTCCGATCCATAACTCATTCCATTTTCCCTCCTTAACCGCTGTTCTGAACCGGTTCTCCTCAGAAGAACCGTAACGCCTTCCCCTGTATCCGAATCCGCCTGACATCTAAAGGACAATACTTGCGATGAAGACGGTCATCACAGGGAAGCGTTTCTTCCTCATGGATTTGGAAGGTCTTCGGACCCGAGGAGAGTATCCTGTGTACGTCCCCAAATCTAACATCCTGATTCGTCTGTTCTCATCCTCAGCATTTCTGCATGCCTAAAAAGGAGGGGAGGTCTCAGGGGGTGTATCTCGAATGTCGCGCTCGCGGTCCCGTGTTCACCAGGCAGGTTCCCGTATGGGACGGTGAATGCTGCGGCACGCCGCGCTGCTGGCCTTTTAAGTGGCTCCGCACTGCCGTCCCGATCTTACTCCACAGCTTGACCATGTCTAGTTATCCGACCTGCGACACGGCACCCCGTCCACTGCCGGCCCGAATGCGTGGTGCGCGCCCCCTAGCCGCGCGCGCGCTGGTCGTTCATGTAAATTTAAAGGGACCAGTGTGCCGGTAAATTGGTTAATCCTTTGTTGCACTCCGTCCCTAGAAAATCGTTCTGTGCATCTACCTGTCTTATCCGGTTTTATCCTGATCTCTGCCTACGTTTATTGACCACGAACTTTTGCCAGCCTGCCCCCTGACTACGCCCTAAGCCCTGATGAATCTGTACCCACACGCTCAACCGCCTTGCCACGTGCCGCAAGCAAGTCACGTCAGGAGTAAGCGACCTGTAGAATTCCCGCCTGCAGGCAAGCTCCATTGGCGGCGGGCCTCTGGTGAATACCGGGACCTACTTAGATTCGCACGTCCCTAAGCCCGCGGGCTTACACCATCGCTTGCGGTGGTCCAGCGGATCCACTACCAAGTCCGTTACATCTGCGTCCCTCTGTTTGGTGACCCAACCAGACCCTAATATAGAAGCGGTTAAAATTGCTGAGACTTTGTCTCCTTCCCAAAAGCAGCAATGTAAGGAGATGCTACACCATAATAAGGACCTGTTTTCAGGGGTGCCAGGGCTGATAAAGGGCATTGAGCATGAGGTACCGTGTTTTTCCAAAAATAAGACAGGTCTTATATTAATTTCATTTCCCAAATAAAGCGGTAGGGCTTATTTCCTTGGAGAAGGCTTATTTTGTTTAACATGTGGATGCAGACACTACATTCTGGGATATTTAGGCCATATGTATAAAACAGTATTGTTCTACAGACTCTTCTTTTTGTCCATTAGCAACCAGTCAGAGCGCCCCTCTCATTTCCAGAGCACTATTATGCAATGAAATGGGGCCGCCTCTGATTGCGGTTGCTATGGCAAGTGGAGTTTAGCATCAATCAATGTTTGCAGGTAAGATTTTAGAATTATATTCAGACCACTTATTACCCGGCATAGGAGATCTATAGCTCCATTCATACGACAATTGTCTGGGTCTAAAACTCACTTGCAACAAACGCTGGGTAATAACTAAGTATGCATGTATTTAAATATTTATTGTAGACAAAAGAGTCGACAAACTTCGTACATTCTTAAAAAACAAGTTACCTTGCGCTTAGTAGTGAATATCGTGGTCAGCCAGTCCAGTAAGACAAACTTGTAGTGCCTCTCGTCGTAAGAGGCCTCTATGATGAAAAGAGGTAAGAGGCCTCTTACGACGAGAGGCTCATTGAATCTATGAGTTAAACACCTTAGCCCCAGCAGGTATGAATGAGGCTTTAGGTCTCAAAGTATTTTTATAAATGTTTTAATTGTAACGTGTGTGCATAAATAGTAGGCTTGGTCATAGCAGTGCACGCTTGAGAAAGGGGGAGGTATTCCCCCGAAACATTGCGCGCCTGCGGTTACCGCCCGCCTGTCCACCTGTGTGCTCCGAAGGAACGCGTGCTACTGCGTATGCCTACAAGTTTGTCTTACTGGATTGGCTGACCACGATATTCACTACTAAGCGCAAGTAACTTTGTATTTTAAATGTCGAAGTTTGTCACTTTTTTCTACAATAAATATTTAAATACATGCATACTTAGTTATTACCCAGCGTTGTTGCAAGTGAGTTTTAGACCCAGACAGTTTTCATACATGTGGCCCTTAGTTTCTTGACAGCTGCTGTGGAACTACAAGTGCCAGCGTTGTATATACACACACGTAAACCCCATGGTTTTTTACTATAGGGTATGTACTCTGTGTGTGTGTGTGTGTGTGTGTGTGTGTGTGTAAATATATAATATAAATATATATATATTATAAATATAAAGTACATAAACATATCGGTATATATAATAAATTACTATATATATATACTATAATATATATAATTTATATATAGTATGTATATATATATATCATATATATACTATATAACTTTATATATATATATATATATACATATGCAGGTCCCAGCAAGTCACAGTAGCCACACTTTAAGATAAGGGATTGTTTGTGTGATTGTGTAAATGTGTGTACATATATATGTGTGTATGTGTGTTCATTGAACTTTCACTTACATATAGCACTCTCTGACCTGTGAGTCATGTGACTGTGACATCATCTCAGGTCCATAAGCCTGAAAACACTGGAGGTTTCCACAAATCCTCCAGTTTAATAGGCTGTTTATAGGGGTGGGTGGGGCTCAGGAATGGCACTGCCCAGGAGGCGGGCGCTAGGTGACATCACTCAGGAGGCGTTGACTAACTAGGGCTTATTTTTGGGGTAGGTCTTATATTCAGCGCCTGCTCCAAGAATCTGTGAAAATCAAGCTAGGGCTTATTTTGGGGGGAGGACTTATTTTTTGGAAAAAAAAAAAACTTACATGTTCATAGCAAATGTAAAAACCCTTAATCCAATATTACAAAGATTGCCGTAATTAAATTAGCCTGAACACGTGTATCCCAGCCTTTAGGAGCTACCGTATTGCATTAGACTCCCCAATATTTAGCTACCAAACACAAGCGCTGCACCGCACTATTAATCGGCTTCTGAAGTTTTATTGCTGGACTACCAAGTCTCCCTAAAGGAGACACTAAACATCTAAGTAACACTGG
The DNA here is from genome assembly GCA_025379985.1 of Phyllomedusa bahiana. Taxonomy (NCBI): domain Eukaryota; kingdom Metazoa; phylum Chordata; class Amphibia; order Anura; family Hylidae; genus Phyllomedusa; species Phyllomedusa bahiana. The sequence goes on from JAODAL010063288.1 coordinate 12,453, forward strand.
CCACGATACTAGTGTCTTTATTGCCTAAGGTGTTCGTCATTGAACTATGTTTCTTATACACCAGTTTAGAAATATAAAGTAAAGATATTTTTGTCTATACAGCCGAAATGTAAAACCCTACAAGATTCCTGAAGTTCGCCTGGAAATAGTGGTCAATGAAGTGAAGAGGGTGGAACACTTGGGGGTGAAAGAGGAGTTGAAGAGAGAGGGCTGGTCCAGCAGCCCGAAACTGTTGGACACCCATAACTACATGTAGAAATGGAGGTGTTGTATGGACTACTGGCAGAGGTCAACTGAGTGTGTAAAGTTTTGACACCATATCCCATCGCCCCCATGTGATAGAAATGATTGAGAAGTTAGGGCCAGCCTGGTATATCAACACCCTGGACCTAACAAAGGGATTCTGGCAAATCCTATTGTCTAGGAAAGATAGAGAAAAGACAGCTTTCTCCATGCCAGGGAGGTCATACCAATATGTATGAATGCATTTTGGGTTGCAGGGAGTGCTGGCCATTTTCCAGAAGACCACAGACCAGATATTAGGAGGCAGGTTTCACTATAAACCCCAACAAGTGTGTCATGGGGTTGGAGGAACCCAGATATCTGGGCTATATAGTGGGAAGGGGCAAGATAAGGCATCAAATAAATAAGTTGGAGGCAATCCAGTCCTGGCCATGTCCACTCCCAAAAAAGTTGGATATTATAGAAGGTTCCTCCCCAACTTTGCAGAGATCACAGTGCCCCTGACTGACCTCACAAAAGGCACAAAATCAGTCATGGTGTAGTGGTCCCTGAAAGTGGAACAGGCCTTTCAGGAGCTGAAGCTAGCCCTGTGTAAGTAGACAGTGTTGATAACCCCTGATTTCTCTCAGACGTTCATTGAGCAAACAGATGCATCAGATGTGGGGCTGGGCAGTCATGTCCCAATACATAAATGGGGAGGAAAACACGGTAATTTATCTGAGGCGAAAATTGTCCCTATGTGAGGAAAAACTACTCCATCATAGAGTGTCTAGCTATCATGTGGACTTAGATTCCTAGAGGTACTTTCTATTAGGTAGACATTTTAAGTTGGTGTTAGACCATGATCCCTTAAAATGGATGCAAGAGAAAAAGGCAAACAATGCCCAGGTCTCAAGATAGTTTCTGGCACTACAGGATTTAAGGATCTCTGCGGAGCACAGACCAGGCAAGCTACATGACAATACAGATTCCCTCTCAGGGATACATTTTATGGTGGAAGAAGGTGCCCAATGCCTCAGCTTTGGGAAAGGAGGGGTAGGTAGGAGGGCAATAGGTGTGGTATAGGTGGTATGTATCAATGAAGTGGTTGACCTCATTCATATAACAAACTCACTAGCATTGTTCCAGTAACATGTCACTGAGCAGTGTTATTTTGCCATAGTTCAGAGAGCCTGGGTGGGAAAGAACACTCCTAGACTCCAGTCACGACCTTACCAGCCACATAAAAGGCATCTGATTCAATGGCAAAGAGCGGCAAAAGGGCTGAGAGAGAATAGTTAATGAATTCATGGTACATAGTTTAAATAATTTAATAGATGAATTGTGTATGAATGAATCTATAACTGGCACAAAGAAGTTTGGGAAACAATGTATTTGGGTTTATTGGGGGTCCAGGTCCAAAATCCGCGCTTTAATCCCTTGGAGCCTGGACCTCATACTTTTGCAATGACATCTCTATGAGATAAAGTCATGGCAATACATTTTCATCTTAATTATCAAGGCGTTTTGTTGTGTTTCTGCTCAGCCACAATAATCACATTGGTATTTTGTATCTAATTTCTAATGAAGGTTTCAATAATTAGACATGAGAAAATGTTCTTGGTATCATATGACAATTATTGCTTTTCTTTGGAAGGTAACAAACTTCATAAACAAAATCAACTCCCAAAACCTTCCAGATGAGAATTTGTATATCAGTGGGAATGGAGCATGGTTAACACCGCTGTATATTATGAACTGGGTAGTAATAATAATACAAAATCAATCCCATGTGGATATATTCAGGACACTTGTCGGGATATTCGATTCATTACATCCAGATCAGCTGAATGTTACACCCACAATAATAACATGGAAGGTGAACTCGGTAAGTTCCATAGATTCTAGTAGAGAAACCTATGGAAACAAATGTAGAAACCTTAATTTACTGCAGCATAGCAGATTGAACCAGCTCACCTGAACAGGAAAGCCATCTAAAAAAAGCCAAAATTGTTCTAGCAGTTTTCTGAGTAAAAACCTCCATGTTTATTGATACATATACAAAATCCAAGAGGAGCATAAGCCCTTAATGCAAAGCAAATATGACACAAAAAAAAGTATAATGCATTTAAGGCTACAAAACACAGCCTGAATCATAGCACCAGTGATCCCACTGACATGAACCCATATGGAACAGACAGCCTTATGTAATTATCTAATACAAATATCAGTGGCACACTAAAGACTAAGTAAAACCTCAAGGTATATAGAAATATTGGAAATGCATTACTGCTAAGGAAAACTATGAAAAACCTGGGACTCTTAGTTTACAGTATTTGATCAAGATTGTATTAAGCTCACCTCCCAAAAGCTCAAGAGGATCCAGAGCAGGTGTAGTCCTACACTAAATATTGTTACTCACTAGGCGTCAATCCAGACTGCAACTTCAGGGTATGGTAGGAACTAGCAATTGAATTATCCTGCATGGTTTAAAGAGGCAGCTGAGTGCAGCACAGCCAATGAGATCGCCAATCTCAAATGAACTACAAAACATACTTTGGCTCTGCACAATATAAATATATTCTGAAAAACACAAGCATAGGTGCACACTGAAAGGCAATATATACATCTAATACAAATATCAGTGGCACACTAAAGCTAAGTAAAACCTCAAGGTATATAGAAATATTGGAATGCATTACTGCTAAGGAAAATATGAAAAACCTGGGACTCTTAGTTTACAGTATTTGATCAAAAGATTGTATTAAGCTCACCTCCAAACCTCAAGGGGATCCCAGAGAGGTGAGTCCCACACTAAATATGTTACACTCACTAGGGTCAATCAAGACTGCAACTTAAGTGTATGGTAGGAACTAGCAAATTAAAAATCCTGCACTGGTTTAAAAGAGGCAGCTGAGTGCAGCAAAGCCAATGAGATCGCCAATCTCAAATGAACTACAAAATCATACTTTGGCTTGCACATATAAAATATATTCTGAAAAACACAAGCATAGGTGCACACTGAAAAGCAATATTAATCTCTTATACAAATATCAGTGGCAAATAAGACTATGTAAAACTCAAGGTATATAGAAATATTGGAAATGCAATACTGCTATGGAAAATATGATAAAACCTGGGACTCTTAGTTTACAGTATTTGATCAAAGATTGTATTAAGCTCACTCCCAAACGTCAAGGGGATCCCAGAGCAGGTGAGTCCTACACTAAATATGTTACTCACTAGGCGTCAATCCAGACTGCAACTTCAGGGTAATATGGTAGGAACTAGCAATTGAATAATCCTGCACTGGTTTAAAAAGCAGCTGAGTGCAGCAAGCCAACTGAGATGCCAATACAATGAACTACAAAACATACTTTGGCTCTGCACATATAAAATATATTCTGAAAAACACAAGCATGGCGATCTCACCCCTGTTAAATCGAAAATGGGGGTGACTTCTGGTGTAGTTTCCAATATGAGGTCTTTTTAGGGTGTCCGCAAACCTGTAATAGTGCCTAAAGAAAATAGTATTGAAAATGAGACCCCAAAGTCTGGTAGGTGCTCCTCCTATTCTGGGGCTTGTGGTTGAGCCAAATAGTGCATTATGGCCACGTATGGGAGATCTCTAAAAATATCAGAATCTAGGGAATCAAAGTTGAGTTGCAATTCCCTGGTTACATCTGCTGTGAATAAAGGATAAAAAAAGTAAATTTTTGAAATTTCACCTCCACTTTGTTTTAATTTCTGTGAAATATCTAATGTGTTAATAAACTTACTATATGCTGTTTTAAATATTTTAAGGGGTGTAGTATCTTAGATGGAGTCATTTATGGGGGTGTCTAATAAACAAGCCCCTTAAAACCACATCAGAACTGGACCGGTCCCTAAAGAAATCAACATTGCAAAGCTTCTTGAAAATTTGAAAAATTACAACTAAATTTTTAAGCTCCCTAATGTCATAAAAATGACATTTAAAAAATGATGCCAAGCAACAGTAGACTTATGGTAGGTGCTAGTTATAAACTATTTTCTGTGGAATAACTATCTAACACACACATTTTTTTGTCCTTTGAAAGTGGCAAATGTTTCCAAATTTTCACAATAATTTGATATTTTCATAAACAAACAAGGATTGTATGGTCCAAATACCTTACTGACGTAAAGCACAATGTGTCACGAGAAAACAATCCCTGAATCACATGGATAGGTAAAAGTGTTAAAAAGGTATTATCACATAAAATAACACGTCAGATGTGGCTCTGTCAGGGAAGTCAAAACTGGCTGTGGTGGTAAGGGCTTGCCAAAGTTAATTATGGTCACATATAAAGATCAGTGATGAACAGAAGATCTATATACTAGATAACAGAATGACAGTACAGATTGGTCTGATGAAAGTATAAAATGCTTCCTCAACGCCATATAGATGTCAGGCAAAATAGGGGAAAATTGGCCTCCATTGAAGCCTTTGTGGTTTGAAGAAAAATTCCCCATCAAACTGAGAAAAATTATGCTTGAAAAGATGCACAGTAGCTGAAATTCCCCAAAAAATTACATCTCAAACCCTCTCCAATGTGCTTCTAATAGCTTTCATAAGCATCTCTGTGGCTTCAGGACCTTATTACACAGGTGCATTTTGGGAACATGGTCAAGATTTGATTCTACATAATTTACATTAATTTCTTTATGATGTTATTTTTTTCATTTTAAGTGTTTGTTTCCTCATGCTTGGTATAGCAGGGGTCAGTTATCAGTTATGTGCCTAATTTCTTGAGGCTGCTATGTATAGGTTCATGTCTGTGTGATCACTGGTGCTAAGATTAACTCCGTAAGCACCAGGCCTGAAAAGGTCTAATTTTCAGTTTTTGCTTTTGACTTTCTGAGAACTTATATTATGCAGGAAAAGCTGTATATTTTGGGGTGTAGTCTGAATGTAAATTACCCCTTTTTACTTTACAAAAAATTACAAAACATATTTCTATATTTGTAGAGATTTATTTTTATTTTTTTACAATAAATAACCTGTTAATGGAATTCTACAGATTATTACAATGCTGTTGATACCTAACATGTGTAGGTTTGTTTTTGTTCTCTGTGTGTGATGTATGCACAACCCTTTCTTTAATTAATTAATTTAATTCTATTATTCATTTTATTTTTCCACACTTTTAATGTTTTTCCTTTTATTAAAAGCCCATTAAAGGATAACTATTGTACACCTTTTGTTACACTTAGTAAAATATAAGAATACTCCTGTCTACCAATACATTACACTCTGTGTCAGGGCCACACACAGTGTGCACTAACAGCAGTATTACTAGGTCTGCTTAATACTAGTGTTGAGCGATTATTATCGACAAAGTTAAAATCGGCACGGTTTTTATGTTGATCGGATTTTTTCGATCACGCGATAATTTAGGTTAAAATCTGCGCATAATCCATTAATATCGCGCCATTTTCAGGGTGTGCGACGTCATGACTGGGATGTGTATAGTTGCGATTGGCTGGAAAAATCACATGACCTCGTTTTAACATGGGAAAAGCCCTTCCTGTTCTGCATCAGTGTGTGTCTGTGCATCATAGGAGTAGGACGTGTGCTCCATCTCTGTCAAAACAGCTCAGCGAAACTGTTCTATTTGTTCACACAGCCAACTATGCTTTTAGCTGTGAACATTAGAACTTAGGTAGATTAGACTTTTGCAGATTTGAGTTACTTTTTCCTGAGAATTTTAAAGGACAATCTAGCGCTGTACAACGCATGTGAGCGGGGGGGGGGGGGAGGCTGCGGGCGAACACAGACAGACAGACAGGCTCTTTAAAGGAGAGTGGATATTGTGCAGCCCAGACTGTGTTTAGATTTTAGACCCTGCATTGCAATGGGTTTTATTAACACTTTTTGCCCAGTTTTTTGGTGAAATATTACTTGTATGTTGTGCAGTCTGTACTTATATTAGGATACAGATCTTTTCTAGTAACCGCAGGTGTATTTGATAGGTGCAAAACTCCACTTTTATTATCCGTAAACATTTCAGATAGGTGTTTTTTTCACTTTGGCGCAGGCCAGCTTTGTTTTATAGAGCCACCTTGCACTTAAATTTTTAATACAGCAATTTGACGTCACCGCAGGTGTATTGAAGGTGCAAAAAACCACCATTTTTTATCGAATAGTTTTAAATAGCTGTATTGCACGTGGTGCGGCCCTGGTTTTTTTCAAATAGCCACTTGTATGACAATTTTCTAGCAACTGTTCTCGTTTGTCATTGCTGCAAAAAACGCAATTTCTCCTCCGTGTAACTTCTGAATAGTTTTATTGCGCTCGTTGAATCTCAGTTTGGCGCAGATAGCGCACTTGCATGATATTTTATTGAAAACTATCAATTCCTAGTCCTACTGGGCATTTGTAAATCCCTGGGACTGAAGGAAGAACACCGTTGATTTTTTCTTACGGTTCTTCCACCAGACCGCATTTCACAGATATTCGCAAGAAACATTTCAGTTTCTAATCCTAGTTGGCTGTAGGAAATTAGAGGGATTTAAGAATAGCTGTGATTTGCCGTCTTTTAATAAGAGACTTTCCAAAACTCTTCCATACCTTCTCAAATTGTTATCTTTTTGAACATGGGGGAAATGCAGGTGTAAGGAGAAAGA
>JAODAL010063289.1:0-19321 GCA_025379985.1 Phyllomedusa bahiana
GTTAGTCTTCTTTTAGTCCCCCATACATGAAGCCACCGGGTAAACCATCAACTGCTTGCTCCCCTTTTTTTCCCCCTCAGTCAGTGTGAATAAAACGTGCCTTATTGGTTCCCCAAAAAAACCCCTATAACAGTGCAAATTTCTGAATTTCAGCTCTCCCTGTTTGAAGATAAGACCTCAGGATTCAGAGGAGGAAAAAGAAATGCGCAATTTTTTTATGAGCTATTTAATTTCTTCTACCAAAAGATTTTTGATGGAGTAAACCCCTTTTTGACCTTTTAAACTGTTCACAACAATCCCCCCCATTTAATATAAACAATCAGAAAAACATAAAAATCTACTCAATAAGGGGGACTCAGAGGTGACTGGACCTAAGTTACTATCAGTCCCTAATCCCTAAGTCCTCATTAAGGGACCATTAAAATCCATAATTGCCATAGGGGGTCGCCTTTTTTAACACAATGTCAATTGACTGCTTTTCCCCTGATTTTTTTTAAACCCTGTATTTTTGTTTTTAGCTTTACCCCAAAGGAGGTCCCCGTTCACTTCAGGGGTTCCTTTTCCGCTAGCTCAGAGAATCCTTTTTCCAGTGACTAGAATGTGAGTATAGGGGCTATTACATGAGAATGATCCTTGATGAACAGTGATTGGGGGCTTTTGTTAGGCCGAGGGGAATAGCATTTTTTAAAATGTGGGAATCTATTAGAATTCCCCTTATACATTTTAAATTTTAGTGATTTTTGGGTTTTAAGAATTTTTCTCTATTTTTTTGTTTTTCCTAAAAAGGGCGATGAGGGGCAAACTGAAATAAACCCAAATACCCTCGCCTCCCCCCCCGGTAGTACTGGTCCTCAGCACTAGACCTTTGGTCATGATGAAAAGTTGGGTTGGATAACACATCTATCATATTGTTCCAAGGGGTTTTTTTCCGTTGAAGGATTCTGTATCCCCTTTTCTAGGGAAAGGCCCTTATTCCTGACATGGAGGTTGACTTTATGCCTCCCCAAAAACCTTTTAGTAAATGCCCCCCCGATTTAATAAAATGCTGCTGTTTCTCTTTTTTTTCGTGCGTTGGGTCTTTACCATTTAACCATTTTGCAGTGAAACACTTCATTACTTGAAAGATTTCTTTGGTTGGGGGTGAAAGGAAGGAGACCTCTGGTGCAGGGCAGAGGTTAAAAGGAGCAGGTGCCAAAAGTAGTTGTCCATGGCGGCCCGCCGGGCGCACGCTGCCCCTGCTTGCCGTTTTTCCCTGCCTGCCAGGGCCGACGGCGGGCGGGCATCGCGGTTCACCCGCGCGCACCTCGTCCCCACGATGGCTCGATTACCTCGGCCCGTTCCCTTCCTGTCCGTCCCGGCCGTCATGTGCCATTGCCGCGCCCGTGACGGCTGGTGGTCTAGATATTTTTTAAAGGCCGTGTCCGTAATTGGTGCCCTATTTGCGGGCGCTGGTCCGTCTATAATGTATCCGCCCCCGGCACCTGTTGCCATGATTGTGGTGTGTGAGTGAGAAGTTTGGAGTGTCCTTCAGTCGTATTTATGAGTGGGTCCAGTCGTTCCGATACGTTTCCTGGACCTTGCTGTTTGCCGCCTGCCCTGGACCGTTTCTGTCTCGTCTGTGACACGACTCTGCGCTGCCCGACCTTCTGCCTGTCGCCCGGACTACGCCTTTGGAAATACGGTTTTGTACCTCTGCAGTTACCCCGGCCGCCACCGACCCTCCCCCCAAGCAAGAGTCACGTCAGGGGGTTAAACGACCTGGTAGCCTCACGCCGCAGCAAGCCATCCCGCTCTTTGCGGCTGAGGCTTGGTGAAAACGGGGGCTACTTGATTCCGTTCCCTGGCGTGGCTTAAACTACCCCGGCTTGCGGTGGTCCAGCGCATCAGCCGAACCGTCACAGTCAATCCTGACCAAGGATTCCGCCAGGGTACCTTCTGCCCGAACTCCGAGGACGTCTCATACGACAGACGTCCCCCCCCCCCCCCCCCCCCACCCCCCCCCCCCCCCCGCCCCCCTCGCCCAGCAGAGTCAGCGCACGCGGACCAGAGTCGCGGCCATGTTGCAGAACCTTGCGGCTCGCTACCTCCGCCTTGGCACCCGCTTGCCGTCTCACCAGACTGTAGCTTCCTGCAGCCTCAGTCCTCTTGCTCTGGCACGGGAGCCTTCTCTTGCATCCTGCCGCTCCCGCTCGCTATGATGGAGACCCCAAGAAGTGCGAGAGGTTTCATCAGTCACGTGTTCTGTACAATCGAGATTGCTGGGACATCAATTTCCCACAGAGCGGGCTAAAGACGCCTTTATTTTTAGCCTCTAAAGGCGAAGCTCTGGCCTGGGCCACTCTCCGCTGTGGGACCAAGGAGATCCGCTTAACAGCTAACTTGCAAGGTCTTCTCCAGGGGTTCCGGGACTTCTCTTTGAGGAACCTGGTCGTACGCCTCCTCAGCTGCCACAGCATTGCTCCGCCTCGTCAGGGCGACTCCACTGTGGGGAACACTACTCTGTCAGTTCCGCACCCTAGCCTCGGAGTTAGACTGGAACAATGAGGCTCTGGTGGCTTACTTTCTGGCAAGGCCTCTGGGAATTATTTAAGGGACGAGCTCGCGGGTCGAGACTGCCTACATCATTGGACGAACTGATTCGGTTGGCCACCCGGAGTCATATTCGTGTTTGCCGTAAGACAACAGAGTGCTCCGCCTCCAACGCGAGTACGCCGACCAGCGGCTACCATCGCTTAGCTCTGCTTCCAACGCCTCACTCCTCCGCCAACGGTTCTTGAGGACGAACCCATGCAGGTGGGAAAGAAGGGCACACCTGACCCCAGGAGGAACGGCTCGCAGCGACGTCTCAGGCCAGTTCCGTGCTTCTACTGCGCGGTTCCGGTCACTTTTCATTGGCGACTGTCGGTGCGCCGGGAAAAACTCCCGCACCTAGGGCTCGTAGGAGAGAACCCTAGGTGTCAGTGCGGCCTCTCCCCGTTTCTGACCATTTAGGTTCTTTGCGGAACCTCGCCGGGACAGCACCTTCCTGACCACCGCCCTTCCTGGATCGGTGTCGCCGGTAATTCATTTTAGCCATGCCACTGGTGTATCAGTTACCGGGCTTCCAGTTGGACCTCCCTGCAGAAACCTTGTTCTGCGGTTCCTCCGTCACGAGTGCGCGATGCTCAAGGATGCCATTCGGTTCTTGCACGGACCCCGCATCTTGAGGTTTGGGGCGTTACTCGGAAATCTAGTGAAGTTTTTTCGTACTGCCCTCGATCCTCTTCTGTGATCCTTCTGGGTCTCCCCTGGTTGCAAGAGCCACGCTCCGACCCTGAATTGGAACACAGGCAGATTCTTCGTTGGGGTTCCGCCGTGTCCTCACGATGCCTCAGGGCAGTTGGCCCGGCCCGGTCCTTCAGATGTGCCGTTACCAAACACTAAGTCTCTGCCAGGTGTCTGCCTGACTCTTACCAGGACTATCTGCTAGATTGTTTTCTCTGAAAAACAGGCCGAAATTCTGCTTCCGCATCGGCCATTCGATTTGCTATTGATCTGCAGCCCGGAACTACTCTCTTATCTCGAGGCGAGTTTACCCACTTTCCGTCCCGGAGACAAAGGCCAATGATCCGACTATATCAAGAGAACCTACTCAAAGGCTTCATACGCAAGTCATCATCACCTGTGGGAAGACGGATTTCTTTTTCGGTTCGAGGAAAGGAAAGGACGGGGACCTCCGGCCCTGTATCGTTTACCGTGGCACTGAAACAAAATAACTGGTTCAGATTCGGTACCCCCTGCCTTTGATCTCTGAGCTTTTTGAGTCGCTACGTGGTGCAAAAAAAAATCTTTTCTAAATTTGGATCTCCTTGGAGCTACAATCTGAATGTCGCATTCGAAAGGGGGACGAGTGGAATACCAGTCTTTAACACCCGTGATGGCATTTCGAGTATCTCGTCATTGCCATTTGGTCTACTGTAACGCTCGGCTTGTTTTTCAAAACTTTGTGAATTGAGATCTTCCGGGACTGCTATAGTTTTGTGTTATTGTCTATGCCTGGACGACATTCTCAATCTATTCTCCAGACCTGGGAGGACCCACCGTCACCAGTTTGTCCGCCAGGGTGCTTCAAGGACGTCTCCGGAGTTCACCAACTTTATGCTAAGCTGGAAAAGTGTGGTGTTGGGGGATTCGAACGCACTCATGGCCCCTTTTTAGGGTAACATCGTGTCTGATCAAGGGCTTCAGATGGGACCCTGCCAAGCTTCTCAGCAGTCCTGCAATGCCTCGTCCAGTGGGCTTCGGGCCATTTCAGCGCTTTGTAGGCTTTGCCAAACTATGTTTAAGGGCTATTTATCCTCAGTTCTCATTCTGTGGCACCCTTGGTTGCACGCACCAAAGAAGGGTGCCGAACCCAAATCCTGGCCTCCCGAGGCTCAAGAGGCGTTCAAACGACGTCTGGAAAAGTCACATTCGCTGCCGCTCCTGTTCTCTTCGTCCGGACCTCAGCGCCGTTTTCTGTAGGAACTAGTCGGAACGCCTCCTCAGTTGGTTTTGCCGGGCGCCCTTCTCTTCAGAAGACCTCCTCGGGAAAGTTGCGAAACGTGTGGGTTCTTCTCCAAGACCTTCACTCAACCGAGCGCAACTACACCATTGGTGACCGGGAACTTCTTGCTATAAAATTGGCCCTAGAAGAATGGCGTCACTGCTGGAAGGGGGTCTACACCCATCGAGATATACACGGATCACAAGAACCTTCTCTCATCTGCAATCTGCCCAGCGTTTGAATGCGACAAGCCAGGTGGTCGCTTTTTTCGCTGCGCTTTTAATTTCCTCCTACTACTTCCGAACCGGTGGAAAAAAAGTCAGGGAGTACGCTCTTCTCCAGATCCTCTGATACGGGTCCGTGGGCTTGGAGCCACCCCTACTTCACGATTATTCCTCCTGAATGGCTTCTTGCTGCTGTCCTGTGAACCGTTCAACGGTGCCTCAGGGAAGAACCTAAGTCCGTCCTGCTTTGCGGTCAGAATCCTGAAATGGGGACATTCGTCTCAAACTGCGGCCATCCTGGATTCACAATGTCCGCATACAACTCATCTCTGATACTACTGGTGGCTCCCATCTTCATGCAAGACGTTCGGGACTTTGTCTACTGCCTGTGCCTCGTGTGTACAGTAACAAGGTCCCTCGCCTCAGACCCGCCAGGTCTACTTCTGCTTCTCTCTGTACTAGGGGTGTAGGATAAGCATGGTGTTGCCTGTGAAAACCGTGGGAACCATATTGGTTATTGACTTTGTCACTGACCTGCCGGTTCATCCGGAAACTCGGTCATTTGGGTGCGTTGGTTGAAGGTTTTCCAAATGGCTCATTTTTGTGGCCTGCCCGGGTTACCTCGTTCACCCCAGTTAGCCCAGCTCTTCTTCCAAATATCCTTCGGTTACATGGGTCCCCTCGCACATCACCTTCTGATAGGGGAGTCCAGTTTGTGTCTAAGTCTGGCGGGCTCTGTGTAACTCAGTTACGGGTCAGCTGGACTTTTCGTCTTCGTACCCCCTCATACCAACGGGCAGGTGGAGAGGGAGTCACACCAAATCTTAGGCCTGAATTGCGAATTTTGTGTTGCCCGGCGAAGATAATTGGTCTGACTCTCCCTGGCAGAATTCTCATTACAAGTCCCTAGGAAGACTCGGCGTCTGCTAAAGCCGCCCCCTTTTTTATTGTGTTTCGGTTATTCCCCGCCCCCCTCGCCCCCGAGCCGTTTCGTGTCACGGTTCCTGCCGGGGGTATTGCCAAGTTTACGGGGACATATAGTCCCACTTGGCAGGTCACTGTCAGTCCCTGCTCAGTGCTTTTCAATCGTACTAAAGTTTGGCCGATGGTACGGAGACCTCCCCCTGTATTTAAGGCCGGGTGACAGGGTTTGGCTATGTGTCCGATATCCATTATTTAAGGTTCAGCTACAAGTTGGGCCCTAAAATATTTGGGCCCTTTTGTGGTTTAATTGCGTCCAGTTAACCGGGTTTCCTACAAGCCTCCGCTTGCCTCCCAGCTTCTGCGCTGTCCCCGAACGCTTCCATGTTCGCTCCTCAAGCCTGTGGTGCTTGAATGCTTCTCCCGTGGGAGCTGTCTCGCTTTCCTGTGGCCGAATCGGGATAACATCTTTCGAGGTCGAAGGAGTTTGTGGCACAGGAAAGACAGTGAGGGGGGAAGCGGTTATTTTCAGTTGACTGGAAGGGGTTGCGGGCCCGAGGAGCGGTATGTGGGAGCCGGAAGCAATCTGTCACCTGATCTCTGGCTAGGTTAAAAAAAAAAGAGGGGGAGACCTCGAAAGGGGGAAGGGGGTACTGTGTCATGGCGGCCGCGTCGCGCCGCTGCCCCCCCCCCCTGCTGCGTTTCCCTGTGCAGGGCGCGGCGCGGGCATCGCCGGTCACCCGCGGCTCCCTCGTACCCAGCCGGGCTCGCTTACCTGGCCGATCAGGTGAATGGGCTCCTGTCGTCCCGGCCGTCGGTGCGCATGCAGCCGCCACCTAGGATGGCGCAGCGACGGCTGGTCTAGATTTTTTTAAAGGGCCTGTGTCCGCGTAATTGGGGGTCTTATTGCCGTGTGCGCTGGTCTATTATAATTGTATCCGCCCCCGGCACCTGTTGCAGAATGTGTTGGTGTGCCTAGTGAGAGTTTGGGTGTCCTTCAGTCCCGTATTTTCTCGGGGTACAGTCACGTTCCGGCTACGTTTCCTGACCTGCCTGTATGCCGCCTGCCTCGACCGTCTGTCGTCCTCTGACCACGAACTCTGTCCGCCTGCCCTGACCTTCTGCCTGTCCCGACTACGCCCTTTGGATTACGTTTTTGTACTCGCAGTACCCCGGGCGCCACGCAAGCAAGTCACGTCGAGGGGTAACGGACTGGTAGCCTCCCGCGCAGCAAGTCCATCCCGCTTTGCGGCTGGGCTTTGGTGTGGGCAAAAAAACTGGGGGCTACTTAGATTGCCGTTCCCTGGAGCTGGCTTAACTAACCGTTGCTGTGGCTTCAGCGCGATCCACGAACGTCACATTAGTCTTCAGTGATCATGGATCTGATGTCATAAGGTGGTGTTTCACACAGTGTTTTAGTACATAATTGCACTGACTATGCCCCACAAATTGTAACATCGAATTACAAGCCCGCTCTCATTGATGCTTCTGTAAAATCATTCGCATTGATTAACAACTATAATATCATGATCATATTTCTTGGCAGTAAGACTTGAAAGATAGTTAACAGGAGGTATAAGAGGTGGAAAGCTGCCCAGGCCATTGAGTGCTGTAAAGAGCGCGCTTCCAAGCAAATATGTTCAAACAGCGCTAAAGAAGGAGTATTGTGGCGAGTACTTGTGCCACACCATGTGAACATACCTTTTATTACTAGCAATGTGCATGGCTACTTTTATAAAGGATACCCCTCTATGATTAGAAAGTAGTAACAGTAAAAAAAACCCCTCCACCTGTTCTGCCGATGAATCCACAGCTAGCAGGGCGTAGTCTGGGGACAGTACAATATATACCATCTACTTGCTGGTGAGACATCACTGCTAGATGACTGGATGTATTAGGAACCATTTGTATCCTGCCCTTTATGCTCTTCTGATTATATTTAAAGACATTTTTTCTTTTATTTTAGAACAAAGCTCCTCAGCTCAGGAGATCCTGAAAATAGGACGGTCACGGAATGACAGCAAGCAAGACAAGGAGAAAGGAGAAAGAAGAGAAAGAAGTGAGGGAAAATGTTATCTTACTGTAACTTGATAATAATAACTCACAATGTATAATCTACTCCATAAATACCCTATTAGTAATGCCAAAACGAAACCAAAGGAGAAGAAAGCCAATAGAAAACCAGCAGGATCTATCCAAAGCTGATAATAGCAAAACAAACCTCTGTAGCATAAATAAATAGTATAATCTACTATTGAAAACCTGAAAACTATATAGAGAAAGACTACAGAAAAGGTCATGTCCAAAGCCTTTATGTAGGGTATACAGCTTGCCCATAGCGAAGAAAGAATGAATCCAGTATATATATTGTGAGACCTCCGCTCGTCCACGTGCCTCTTGGGACATCTCAGGGGGTCTTTCTACTTACAGGATTGCCACCATGTAAGTAGACTTGCACCAACTATAACAGTCGCACAAGGCTCCTCTTCAATCTGGGCCTCAGCCAGTTATTCTCCAACACAGGTTTACAAAGAAAACATATAAAGAAAACCTTGGGCCGTCGAGCCCGACCTACACCACATAGGTCGGAACCCTTTCTAAGTGATCTGAACCTACCGTCAGTTCACAAACCAGCAATGACTGTCAGTTTCTCCTACTAACCTCCACTGGTCTCTCCAGCCTGGGGGAATCAGACCCTCTCTACTCTACTGTTGCTCCCTGCTCCAGGTAGCTGACCACACTCCCGATTACCTGGAGAGACAGTGTTTTATAGTGTCTGTTAAAAACATGGAATGTGGGAACAGTCCACCTCCGCAGCTGTTCGCAGGGAAAAAAGCCAGCCATCATGGCTTTGGCACAGCTGTACAGGTTTAGGTCGTCAGGCAAAAACCTACGTGTTGCTGATAGACAACAACTGGCTTCCCCCACGAGATCAGGCCCTCGGGGTGGCATGTTTCTAGCAGGTCACCTGCTGTACACCATCTAGTTGGCAGCACATGGGACATCGAAGGTCGCTCTGCCATATTATATATATATATTATTATATATATATATATATATATATCCCAAACATGTAATTTGACTTTTCAAAAAATCACAATGTAATGGTGTACAGGAGGGGATACAGGAAGTAATTGATTATAACAGACAAAAGTAATCAACACAGCTGGTATACCGGCAGGGGCAGAGATGCTGAAATTAAGCGTTTCACTCTTAGCTTAGTTCAGCATAAAGCCAAAAAAAAGGTTTAAAATGCACGTTCAGCGCTCTGATCAGTGTGTTCTGTATTTTATGTTGGTTCCAATAAAAGATTATGTTTTATTATCATATTGGGGTTGTTGTGCTTTGGCGTTATGTATAGTATAATGCCAAGCACAATGCATTTACCAGAAAAGGAACTAGAGCTCCTGGGGCCATTATATTTTTGACTATATCACTTCTTAATTCTATGATGCTGATTTGGTGTACATGTTCACTTTTCATATTACACATGATCGTACATTGATCTTTAACTCCTTTACGGTTCTCGTATCCGCCGTATCTTGTCATCCTGACCGGGTGGCTTTGTCCAGGGCTGCTCGGGGCCATCAGAGAGATTTGGCATGTGCTTCCTGTTGCCGGGGCTCATGCACCCTCTAGAAAGAAAAGAGCAACCTGAAGAAGGGTTCAGCAAGTCCACCACCATGGGCTGAACCAAGAAGATATAACAACTCCCCATTCAACCCTGCTGAGACCATCTGCAGAAGAAGGTTGGATAACCATCTCCAAAGAGGGCCTTTATACCATCAATTCCTAAGAGATATACATAGGTGGAAGGGCTCCATAACACCTTCCCACCTGCATGGAACATCTGCAGATGACGGCTTGATAACCATATCAAGAGCCTATACCTCCATTTCCTAAGAGATTTATACATTAGGAGGAAGGACTCCATCAAACCTTCCCACCCTGCATGGAAACATCTGCAGAAGAGAAGGCTTGATAACATCTTCAAGGCCTGGGATATTACCATCTATCTCCTAAGTGAGAATATACTATGAGGAAGGGCTCATCAAACTCTTCCACCCTGCATGGAACATCTGCAGAAGAAGAGGCTTGTAACCATCTCAAGAGCCTTTTTACCATCGAATCTCCTAAGAGATATAATAGGAGGAGGACTCATCAAACTTCCCACCCTGCATGGAACATCTGCGGAAGGAGAAGGCTGGAAACCATCTCAAGGGCTTATAACATCATAAGCTAAGAGATATAATAGGAGGATGGACTCCAAAAATATCAAACCTTCCAACCTGCACGGACCATCTGCAGAAGGAAGGCTTTGATAACCCTCTCAAGGGCCTTGGTATACCATCAATAAGCTAAGAGATGTGCATATTAGGTAAGGACTCCATCAACCTTCCCACCCTTGCGAGACCTATCTGCAGAAAGAAGGCTGGCTTAAAAAAACTTTTCAGCCTTTTCATGAGGTCAATAAAAAATTTGATGCACTTATTTTATATTTTTTACTTCTTTATTTCCATTAATAGTTTTATTACACCCAGAATGATCCACAGGGGAAATGCATATAAACCCTGAGAAGCTTTTCTTTTGTTACATGATGCCTTTGTTGTGTTCTTGTCACAATCACAGTTAGGGTGCGTTCTCATGGCAAAGTCAAAATACTGTCGAATTATCGACTGGTATCTTGTCTTTTCTTGGACTTGTAGGGAGGAGGGGGGGGTGCTTTGGCTTTTGTCCTCGGTTTGTTAGATTTTTTTTTAAGCCGTCCCCCTTCACACCCACATGTTTACTGTTTCATGTCCCCCAAATGAGGCGAGAATGAACATGTTTTTAGGAAACACCAGCAGTGTTTAAAAGGACGTCCACGCTGCACACTGCTTTCTATTTAAACAATGTACAAGGTTAAATAACATTTGTTAAAAACCGACTGAAAGCCTGGTAGCCCTGTGGACAAAGCCCCTACAGTTTTGTTTGGCAGATTTACTAAATTGTCTAATACTTACACATTGTTCAACCAAGTTATATTTGTTCCAAGATTGTGCTAATTTATCTCGGGGTTTCATACAGTCTCGTAAATCTTCAGGACACTTCTGTAAATTTACACCATCTATTAGTTGGCCTGTTATGCCAAATGCTGTGGCACAATATATTGCACTTGCAACCCTTTCTGATTGTTTACACCTTCTGTGCTGTGTTTTTTAATGTGGTTTTCATTATGCTGCAAATTCCCCATCAGGATGAGCAAAATATCTAAACAATGGTCAGGATGGTTATAACCAGTCATGTAGTGAGCCTAATAGGACGCTGCCTCCCAGTCCAAATACTTTGTCCCAGGACCACGTTACCTGGTTATTTTTTTGTATGGGCAAAAAAAATATGGAAGCCATATCATGAAGTGTCTATGAGGGATGTATTTACAGTCATGTAGAGCCACAGCCTGTAGGATGGGGATTTGCAGTGGTCTAAGTTCTCCCTGTCCAGAGCTGTGGTGACTCATCTACCTCTACTGCTATCTAGAAGAAATCTACTGGCTGAGCATGCATGTTCAGTGCCATACATGTCATAGCAGCAGGAAGCGACTTCAAATCACAAAAAGGGCATAATTACACAACATCATAAGGTGATGGAGGAGGCAGAGGACACAGGACATAGATTGTAGGGACATGGAGAGGTGTCTGTTAGACCCCATTCACTTCACCTTTGTAGCCATTAGTTATGGTATCCATCGAGATACCATGAAATGTATCCTGAGGGAGGGACACTGCTGCAGGACCATGACGGGGCCACAGACCACGCTTCTGTCTTATACATAAAGCATATACTTTTGGTAATAGAGTAAATATAGTCCAATTAGGGTTACAATTAACCTATAGGTCTTTATGGCCTCATCATAGCACCACCGCCATGGGATCCATGGGGATACATTTTTTATGGTATCTTCACGAATGCCATTAACTGGGGCCATAACACGATGTGAATAGGACCTTAATACTTCCCTTCCGGTCATAATGATATGGCTCTTCATCCCTAAGCCTTTGATGAAGCCTTACGCATGTGTTGATATGAAACAAAATTTGAGGCTCATTCTTCAGCTTTAAATTTACTGAACAATTCAACAGCGGAAGAAGGAAGAGTGATATGAACAGAACCGAGGCCTAGACACTGTGGGCGACATGTATGATCGGGATTTGCGCCAGATTTCTGGCGTATTCTGAGCCTTACCGGCCCGAATCCACTGTCGGACGCAGGGATGCAGTGTTAGGCGCATCGTTCGCCACTTTCAGCTGTGCGTCACATGAAGGGGAGAGCAATGGGTGCGGTGAGGCGCGGTGTAGGCGTTCCGGGGCGGGACGCGGCGCGCTCGAAAACTCCGAGGCATGTACGATCGCGAGTCGGCAAAGTGCGGCGCATTGCAGCGCTCGGCAGCTCCGACAGTCAGACCTGGTTGATTCTGGTCTAAATGATCCGACGGAGGTGAAGTGAAGCGAGAACGGAACATGCGAGGAAACATAGAAGATCGCAAGAGAAATCTCGCCGATCAGCTCCGTGCGGCATGGAGTATGATTCCGAAAAAATCGCCTTTATAAAGGCATAAAACATTCTCAGAAAAGAGCTCAAACCTCAAAAATAAAAATACATAAAAAAAAATAACTTTCCAAAAATCTAGAACGGCGCAATATCAAGAATTAGGATATTGGAAATTGCCGGGAAATACAGTAATTCAAATTCTGTACGGTATTCTCATTGGTCGGCAGAAACCGGCCAATCAGAATAGGAGCGACAAAGACCCATTATATCCTATGGAGAAGTTTAGACCAATGAAAATCAAAGGCGGGACAGTTCAAAATACTGTAAAAATGCTGAAAAGAGCTGATTGGTTGAGCTAGCGGGGGCTTGGCTATCCCAGCCAATCAGAGCGCGAGCTACTTGTCCCATTGAAGTCTATGGCGAGATCGGCGCAATGAAACCTCCGCTCTCAGCGCCGTGCGGCAGGGAGTATGATTAAAAAAAATCATTTTTATTAGTGGTAAAATATGCTCTGAAAAAGAGCTCAAACCTTCTATAAACATCATTCTATTAAATCCCAAACGACGCGTTTGTCGCCAAGACCGGCGCTACATCGGGAATTGCAATATAGAAAATTGCCGTGAAATACAGTACTTCAAATTCTGTAAGCGCTTCTCATTGGTCGGCAGAAGCCAACCAATCAGAATAGGAGCGACAACGACCCATTATATCCTATGGAGAAATTTTGACCAATCAAAATCAAAGGCGGGACAGTTCAAAATACAGTAAAAATACAGAAAGAGCTGATTGGTTGAACTAGCGGGTGCTTGGCTATCTCGGCCAATCAGAACGCGAGCTACTTCTCCCATTGTAGTCTATGGAGAGATCGGCGCAATGCAATCTCGGTGCTCAGCGCCGTGCAGCATGGAGTATTAATAAAAAACTGATTTTTATTAAGTGTAAAACATTATCAGATAAAGCGCTGAAACCTTCTCTAAAAATAAAGCAGTTAAATCCCTAACAACGCATTTGTCACCGAGACCGGCGCTAAATAAGGAATTGCAATATTGAGAATTGCCGGGAAATACAGTAATTCAAATTGTTGAAGCTCTTCTCATTGGTCGGCATAAACCAGCCAATCAGAATAGGAGCGACAGTGGCCCATTATATCCTATGGAGGAGTATTGACCAATCAGAATAGGAGCGACAGGGACCCATTCTAACCTATGGAGTAATCTTGACCAATCATATTCAAAGGCGAGACAGTTCAAACTCCAGTAAACAGGCAGAAAAGAGCTGATTGGTTGAGCTAGCGGGGGCTCGTCCAGCTTAGCCAATCAGAGCGCGAGCTACTTTCTCATAGAGTTCTATGGGGAAAAGAAATTCAGAGCGAGCTCTGTGATTGGCTAACTTAAAAGAGGCGCGGTTATTTGGACCAATGGGAGAGCGAGCGACGCTCTTATAGGTTTTCTAATGCAATCGGGAATACAACTGTACATGGGCGAAATCAAATGATAAGAGTACAGAAGTTGTACCGATGTGTATATAAAATGAATAATAATATGGAGGTAACGAAAACAAAAATATTAATTCACTAAAATTATTTGTATTTCTTTATTTTCGGTAGCCACTGATCAATAGTATGGGTGTAACAAAGATAAAGAAATAAACATGATTTTATTGAATTAATATTTTTTGTTTCTTTACCCCAATATTATTGTTCATGTTATATACACATCGGTACAACTTCTGTACTCTTATTATTATTTGATTTCGCCCATGTACAGTTGTATTCCCGATTGCATTAGAAAACCCATAAGAGCGTCGCTCGCTCTCCCATTGGTCCAAATAACAGCGCCTCTTTTAAGTTAGCCAATCACAGAGCTCGCTCGGAATTTCTTTTCCCCATAGAACTCTATGAGAAAGTAGCTCGTGCTCTGATTGGCTAAGCTGGACGAGCCCCCGCTAGCTCAACCAATCAGCTCTTTTCTGCCTTTTTACTGTATTTTGAACTGTCCCGCCTTTGAATATGATTGGTCAGGATTTCTCCATAGGTTAGAATGGGTCCCTGTCGCTCCTATTCTGATTGGTCAATTCTCCTCCATAGGATATAATGGGCCACTGTCGCTTCTATTCTGATTGGCTGGTTTATGCCGACCAATGAGAAGAGCTTCAACAATTTGAATTACTGTATTTCCCGGAAATTCTCTATATTGCAATTCCTTATGTAGTGCCGGTCTCGGCGACAAATGCGTTGGGATTTAACTGCTTTATTTTTAGAGAAGGTTTCAGCGCTTTATCTGATAATGTTTTACACTTAATAAAAATGAGTTTTTTATTAATACTCCATGCCGCACGGCGCTGAGCGCCGAGATTGCATTGCGCCGATCGCTCCATAGACTACAATGGGAGTAGTAGCTTGCGCTCTGATTTGCCGAGATAACCAAGCCCCCGCTAACTCAACCAATCAGCTCTTTTCTGTATTTTTACTGTGTTTTGAACTGTCCGCCTTTGATTTTGATTGGTCAATAGTTCTCCATAGGTTTTAATGGTTCACTGTCGCTCCTATTCTGATTGGCCGGTTTCTGCCGACCAATGAGAAGCGCTTTCAGAATTTGAATTACTGTGTTTCCCGTCAATTTCCAATATCCTAGTTCTTGATATTGCGCCGTTCTAGATTTTTGGAAAGTGATTTTTTTAATGTATTTTTTATTTTTGAGGTTTGAGCTCTTTTCTGAGAATGTTTTCCGCCTTTATAAAGGCGAATTTTGATTCATACTCTGCACGAACATCTTTAATGATTTCTCGCTGTTTTCCAGCCTGTCTCGAATCGGAACACATCTTCAGCGCAGTCCCTTCTGAGCCTAAATCCCCCAATGCACCCCTAACACTGGCGAGGCGCAGGGAACTTTTCCCCGCATGTATGAGCGCACCTCCTCGGATGGCGAATCTTAGGCGCAGTCCCGCACTGCGCCTCAGTTCCCGCACTGCGTCCCACACACTAGTGAGGCGCGGCGGACATTACACCGCATATGTGAGTGCACTACCTGCGACGGCAAATCTTAGCCGCAGTCCCGCACTGCGCCGAAGTCCCGCACTGCGTCTCACACACTGGCGAGGCGCGGCGGACTTTACATGATATGTATGAGCACGCCCCGGCGCCGACATAAATCAGGCGCAGCTATCACTCGAAATCGGGCGAAACGGCGCCCTCTGACCCGGCGAGAATCATACATGTCGCCATGTGTGAGGAGCTTCTCCTTGGAGGTAAGCTTGTGGATAAAAGACTCCCTCTCCAGCTCCTCGTAGTCTCCAACTACTCCCCAGTGACTACACTTCTCCTGCCATCCCTCGTCACCTCAGCAGGCTGGTTTCTGTTGTGATTCTCCTCCATCACACTGCACATCATCCAGGCTGCACTACAGCCATGGTCCACACACAGCGCGATTCCCCTGGCTGCTAGATCTCTTGCTGCACTACACGTCAACCACCGGTGCCATACTCCCTCATGCTGCACTCCTTGCCCACCAGCCATAGCTCAGACAGGGCACTCCAGCATCCTTTATAGTGTTGAGTCGAACTTTCTAATGATTTTTTAGAACTTGAGCCGAACCAAGCTTTGCAAGGTTCATTCGAGTAAAGTGCGCGTTCGACACGCGTGTTCATTTCATTTTGAGATGTTTCCTATACTTTTGGCGCCATCCAATCAGTGCAGACTATAGCAAAGTGTCCAAAAACATCAGCAGTGAGGGTGTAGGGATCTCATTGGCTGCTAAAATCACATGACCCTGTTCTATGTATTACACTGTATTTCCTGTTGAACGCCATTTTGAGTTCAATCGTTACTGAACCAACCCTCCTTGTCTGCATGTTAAATTTCATGCAGGACCAATTTTATGGGAAAATATCCATTTGTTTAGATTATTTAAGGGTCGGGGACGCAAATTTAGGGAATTAACAAAGCAATATTAGGGGGGAAGCTTTAAAAGTTGCGGATTCATTTTCCCTTTCAGTCTGACTCCCCAAAAGTTCTTTTTCCTTTTTAAAAGGGGTAAAGCTTTGGAGAAGACACGGTTAGCCCCGTTGCAAATTAAAGGATTCGGGAAACCCATTATGATTTGCTGTGTTGCTGCCAGGGTTCTTAATAAGATCTCTTCAACAGATTTCCATAGAAAAATTCTATTTTTATCCTATTTGCTATTGCAAATTATGGGGTTTTCAAGAAAGTTTTTTTTTGCAGTTTTTGGGGAAAAGATTTTCAAAAGAACTCTGAACAAATCTTGCCTTTTTAATTTTATCTTTTTGAACATGGAGCAAAAACTGAGATGGTAACCAAGCAAGGAAGGGCATAGGATTGGACTAGAAGTAAGAAAAGGCACCCCTTCCAGTGCTTGGAAAACCCAAAAAGCGAGACATCGTCTTTGCCTTAACGTAAGCCCTGTCATCACTTGGTCATTTCCTGTGTTCTGATTACGAAGAGTCCCCCGTCTGTTCTTCAGTGGTTAACAGAACCTGCACAGAGCAATTTTACCCTGCCTCTAGTCATGGCCACAAATTCATCGTATCATCACGTCACCAACTCAAGCAGACACGGGTCAAATGTCACCCAATAACGCCCCACGGGAAAAACCCATATTCCTGAAGAACTTTTTGATGATACAATGTGGTTGGGCTCAGAAGGCATTTCAAAAGATCAAGAGGCCAAAGAGGATGATTTTGTCTGCTCTGATGCCCAATCGCTGATGCCCCCAGAAGAGGAGAAGGAAGCTGGTCCGTCAGCATAAATATCGAGCGGTCAGCAGTGCCTCACAGGCCCGTGGTTCTACCCCCACTTTAGGAGTAGGGCGTCAGGGAAAAAAAAAAGTCCCTTGATGATGATGGGGGAGGATGACTTTGTCGATCCAACGGTCTTTTCGCAGCGCTGGCGGGCACATCATCAGTGGAGGAGGATGATGGGGTAGTGCCAGTGCGGGTCCGGCCCGAAAAGGGAGAGGCGGGGCAAAAAATCCACTGACATTACTTCACTATCGTGGTTTCCCTAGTGAGACGACTACGTTTTTACTATCGTCAGGGCGATAGTGATATCGGCAATTATCAAGACATTTCCGATAGTTATAAAAAATCGCCGTTTCCTTAAAGTTATGGGGGAGGAACAAACCTTCATTCTTACACCCAAACAGGGGGGAGAAGATGGAATTAACACCACAACGTCAAATGGTACCCCGCTACATTTAGGCACCCCACTTTGGTTATAAAAGCCACAGAAAAAAAATCACACAAAAATTGAAAAAACCCCGTCTTTCACCAAGCCTGACCCCTTAAAAATGCATCACCCCCAAATTAAAAAGTGGCAGAAGGCAGTATGTTAGAAACCCCAAATTTTTTTTGAACTGGGCATTTACTATCCCGTCCTGGGAAGCAGCAGAGCTCCAAACCTGCATGACCCCCGATTAAAAAGGCCGGAAAAAAAGGGGTCTTTTTAACCACCATTTTTTTGAACGGACATTGACTATATTGTCCTGTACCGCCAATGACCATTAAACCTGTCTGACCCACAGATTAAAAAATGCCGGAAAAAGGGTCTTTGAACCACCATTTTAGTTAACGGACTTATATACGTCCTGTACCGCAAAATGACCTTTAAAACCCTGTTACCCACAGATTAAAAAGTGCCGGAAATAGGATTTTGAACCCCCATTTTGTTAACGGACATTGACTATATCTGTCCTTTTACCGCAAAAAAGACCTTTAAAACCCTGTCGACCCACAATTAAAAATGAAAAAAAAACGAGTCTTTAAACCCACCACTTATTTGAACGGACATAGACTACCCTTCCTGGGCCACAGAGGGCCCCCAAAACCCTGCATGACCCCCAGATTTATAAAGTGCCGGAAATAGAGTTTTTAACCACCTTTTTTATTTTAACGGGACATTACTATACTTTTCTGTACCCCAAAGACCATTAAACCTGTCTGACCCACAATTAAAAATGCAAGAAAAAGGAGTTTTTCAACCACCATTTAGGAAGGGACATTGACTATATCTGCCTGTACCACAGAAAAATGACCCCAAAACCTTTTTGACCCACAGATCCAAAGTGGCACTAGCTTTTTTTAAAAATAAATTTTCTTTTAGTATTTTTTTGGTAATTGACATTTTTTTACAGAATTTTTTTAGGGAAGTTTTTATTTATAGTTTTTACTTTAAATTAACATTTTGCTTTCTTTTTTAAGTGTGATAACATACAAAAATACACCCCCCCCTTGCATTTTTTTAAAAAATATTTTTTTTTCACGGTAGATGTGTTAATTCGTCCGCCCCCCATAAAAATAAAAATGTCCTAAATACTCAAAACATTCTTGTTGAAAGACATTTGCCCTTTCCCGGCTTTTGAAGTATTCACCAATCAAAACAAGTTTTAATTTTTACTCCAAAACCTTTCTTCATGATTAGGGACAGACCCCCGGAGATCAAATGATGCGACCCCATAGTGACTCCCCCCAGAAAAAATTTTAAGCCTCAAATTTTGCAATTTTTTGCCCGCCCTGGAGCCCTTTTTGACACACTTAACCTCACAGAAATCACCTTTTTCAAAAACTGATTTTTTTTTGAGAAATTTTAAGTCCCTGATTGCCCCCAACGGGAAGCCCTGCTGCCTAGCCCGTTAAACGGGGGTCCAGCTGCCCGGGCCAGAGTGGGGCGGTGAGCCCAGGCTAACGCTGTCATCTATTAACACCAGGTTTCACTGCCGGGCCGGATTACAGTGGGTGCGGTGAGAGCCCCCGGCTGGCGCCGTCACTATTAACACAGTAAAAATCCCTTATGACCAGAAAAAAAAACAATTGGAAGCAGATGGGGGAGCGGAAGTGTGAGGCAAAACCTCCAGCCCCCCTCAGAAACAGTCCCAAAACCTGGGTAGGCTTGCCCTCCGTATGATGCGGACCAATTGGCTTTACTTGGAAATCTGGTGGGGTTTACGTTCCTGTTTCCACCCCTGCCCTTTTTCTTGGGATTTTTATTTCTCGTTTTACTCAGCGTGCAGGAAATGGTCTCGTTTTTTTGTTCTCTGTCCATGCCCATACTCCCTGTTCTGAATAACCTACTTCTGGTGAAGTTTTTCTGTACCTCCCCCCTTGGGGCAAT